>JASAOC010001957.1:0-39800 GCA_030849835.1 Herpetomonas samuelpessoai
TGTAGGAGGCGTAGGAGCTCGTTTTGGGGGGGTCCGTTTTTTCACTAGGATTTCCTCTATCTTTGTAACGCCCTCTGAGGGGCTGTTTCCTGGGTTTCGCGCCCGTCCCTTTCCCATCATTGGGTGGCTCGTTCGTTGGTGTGGTGGTGCCCAATGGTTGCGCTCTCCGCGGCCGGTTGAATGGAGCGTGTGGGGTGGTGGCAGATGGCTGTGTACGCGTGAATATGTGTGAAGAAACGGAGGTTTGCCGCGTTTTCATGTGGTGGGGTGCGCGTTGGCGGCCGTTGTCCCCCTTCGGTGTGGGCTCCTGGCTGCGTGGTTTTGGTGCTGGGAGGGATCTTCCGGTGTCTTGTCGGAGGGTGGGGCGGGAACTAGAAAAGAAACACCGGTAGCGCGCAAAAGCACGTGTTTGTGTGTGTATTATGTCGGGCACAAGATGCTTCCCACGGCTGGCTCGTGACGTGTCCCGGGACGCGCGGGAAAAATTGATAACTTGGTTTCGATTTCACTTTTGTTTTCATAACAAATTTGGGTCCCGTACTCCTTTTCAGAACTCGGCCTTCGGAGGTGTTGGGGTGTGGTAGGGGGTGCGGGGCTTGTGTTTAACGTGCTTGAGGAGAGATGGCACTTGGAAAACGGACTCAGCCGCAGTGGCCCCACGTGGGCATCTTGGTGGTTGCGGTGTCTCCCGCCTCAGTCGTATGCGACGGGAAGGGGGAGGTTCTCATGGACGTCCCTCCCCCCTTTTCGATTGTGTCGCCTTCTTCCCCCGTCAGTGACTGTAACCGCCCAGCCCTTGGTAAGCAAATGGAACGCAGAGAATCCCGCAACGAGTCATGGAAAGGGGATGGAGCAAGACAGAGCCCCATCGGTGCACAAAATGGCACATGAATGCCACATAAAAATGGTGGCTACGCAACCTGGTGGCTCAGCCACACAATGTCAGTTGTGTTCGTTCTCCTCCTTCAACACCGCCGTCATCTTCTTCCTCACCACGTAAAGAGAAAACGAAATACATCTTATTTTTGTTGGTAGCCTCACCGACCTCTTTCAAGTTGACAGAAGTCAGTCGAAATGGTGTTTTTCAGTATTGACAGCGAGATTCCCTTCGAGGAGTGGGAGAAAACGATTTATCATCATGCCCATGCGTTCGTTCCTAGCGTCAGCGAGCCTGCCAAATTGTACGCAGTCGCTCAACGCCTTTTAGAGGAAGCCCGAAGGCATGAGGCTGCCGGCGAATATGACACGGCGTACTTTTTTGTTGTAAAGTGTCTCCAAGTATTCGACAAGGAGAAAGTCGGCGTGGATATCCGCCAGCAATACCCGGAAGCGCGAAAGTGCATGCTAGATGCACTTGACGCGCACACTCGTCTTCGCGCTGGTGGTCTGAAGAAGGAGTACGCCACCTTGTTGCAACAGTTGCATGCGGATCAACAAAGACGTGACACCACTGTTGCCCACCAGCTCGAAAACGATCCTTCGGTGGATCCTGGTGAAAATGCGCATGTACAGCGGCGGCAACAGCTCCTGACTTCAGAGCAGAACGAGATTGATGCCTTGCGGGCTCAGCTCGGTGGAGGAGGGCTATCAGCAGCGAACCTACAGGCGCAAACAACCTCGTCTCCTCAATTGGTGCCGTCTCTGTATGGAAATTATAGTACCAGTGGCCGGGGCACAATGCCAACAATGACTGCACAACCAGCGTATCCAACGGCGCAGTACGGCGGTAATTTCACAACCGCCGATGACTCACGTAACAACATGTACACCAGCACGTACGCCAGCGATTACAGCAGCGAAGCGGACAAATTGAAGGCCCAGATTGAGGCGCTGCGACAGGAGAATAATAGGCCAGCACCAACCCGTACTCCGTTCAAACCACGCTACGAGCGTTGGCGGTACAACATCGGTAATTTTCCCACCACTGCACCACGCAGAGGAATCGTCAACCTTGGTAACACGTGCTATATGAATAGTGTGCTCCAGGTTATCAACGCAACACCACTCGGCAATTATTTTATGGGAAACGAATACCAAGGTTACTTGGTGTCCAAAGGAGGAAGCTACGTGAAGGTCACAAACGCCTTCATCTACGTCATTCGTGAATTGCGCAGGCAAGGATGCAATTTTGCGGTAAGCGCCTCTGCTTTCCGAAGCGCCATCGGTGAAGCATATGAGCCGTTTCGCAGCTCTTCGCAGCAAGATGCGAACGAGTTTCTTCGGGTTCTCCTTGACTCGGTTCACTCTGCCTTGAATGAGCGCGGGAATGCTACCGTGCGGTTCGCTGAAATCGACAACACACGGGGCACGGACGAGGAGCTTTCAAGGAAATATTGGGCACAGTACATCCAAAAGAATTCTTCCACTGTTTCAGAGTACTGCGCGTTCCAAGAACGCAGCTTGATTGTTTGCCCATCCTGTGGTCAAACCAGCCGTTCCTTTGCCACAGCGTTCGGAGTAGAAGTGCCAATTGCCAAAAAGACGAGAATCTCCATCGAGGATTGCCTTGATGCATACACGGCAAAGGAAGTACTCGACCAGGACTCTCTGTACTCTTGCGACGGATGCAAAAAGAAGGTTCGTGCGACGAAGAGACTCCAGTTCTACTCGACGCCGAAAATGCTTTTCATCACACTGAAGCGGTTTCGTGCCTACGGTGATTTCTCAAACGTGGCCAAGGTGAACGACGAAGTCTTTTTTGAGAGAGCGCTCGATCTATCACCGTACATGTGCTCAAACTTCTCAAAGACAGAATTCAATCTTGTAGGCGTTGTGAAGCACACAGGAAACATGCACGGTGGGCATTACACATCCGACGTCCTAGGCCCCGATAAGGTGTGGTGCAACTTTAGCGATGAACGCGTCGTTCGTGGCGATGAACCGGATTTCCGTCAGGCGTACATCCTGTGTTATGCACGTGTCGGGTAGTGCAAGGCAGCTGTCCTCATTTTCGAGTCCTTGCAGCGTATTGTTTCTCCAGGAAACTACGTCCCGAGGAAGCGGTGCACAGCAATGACAAATGTGTGCGAGCACTCGTCATGCTACTCACAGGAATTCTTTTCCGTTTATTAAACGTTTTCCCCGATTACCTGTTGGTTTTGATTTGCGTCTATTTTTTTTTTTCTGCCTTTGCTGAAGTCCGCGTGCAAACGTTCTTCCTTCACCTGAATGCAGTGCCCGCGCTGTTCCTTGCTTTGAGTTTGAAAGACGACTTACAACTGTTCCCAATTCTTGCGTACACATTTTCTTCTATTTTCTGGGATCCAGGAAATACTTTCCCCACTGTTATCTTGCGCGTCCTGGAAAACGGTGGTGGCTTGCTGCGTCACCTGACTTTTTTTTTTTCTTCGTGTGCGCAACGCACTCTGTGCCGCCGTCAGTACTTTCTTGCGTTTAGAGAGATTGTCTCTGTGGAAGAGCGTTACTTGGTTCCTGCCTGTGACGAAGCGACAATTATAGTGAAAAAAAAAACACGACAAGGAACCGTAACAATAATAATAATAATCGCTCAAAAGAACCGGTGTGTAGATTTCTTTGTTGAAACCAAAAAATAAAGCCGCTCTTGAGGAACCTACTTAAGCGGATCGCTTCAGGTAGTAGCAAGTCTTCAACAAGGAAGCATTTGTACCGCTGTGCCGCCACCCTTCACCGCTCTCGCTCTTCCTTGTGTTTTCTCGTTCTCTCTAACGCAACCGTTCCCTATTTCACAGCGTGTACGCGGAACGGAACAATTGGCACCCTTTCAAGACCCACCCTGCAGCCTCCACACGAACAGGGCGACGCCCTTTTAGAAATTAGCTGGGATCAACTTGTTCATCGTCTTCTTTTCTTTTTGACCAGGTCTCACCTCAACAGAGAGGGCGCCAGCACCGGAAACAAAATTCCCTTCGCTCCATTAGTTACATTCGCGTAGGGATGGGAAATGCAACTTCCAATGCAGAGGCGTTGGAAAGACGCCGTATCGAAAGAGAAATGCGTCTTGGTCTCTACTCAGGCCCAACCTCTGGCTTGAATCCGACACACATGGGAATGCAACCCGTGAACCCCTACCAACATCTCGGTTGGCCTTCGGAGGCGTGGCTACGTGAGTTGGATGCAATACCGCACGTGCCGCCTCAGCAACTGCAACGTCCTTACCGTCCTCCCCCACCTCCACCATCACGGCGGCGCGAGTCTCCTCGTGTTCAATTTTCCCACGATGTTCCCGCAGACCACTTCCTTTCGCCTCAAGATGAAAGAGTGACAACACCTGTGAGACGACGGCAACGACAACCCACTGTACTGCTGGACTCGCCACGTTCCTCAATAACACCACCGCGATCCAGTCCAGAAGGACGGAAGGAGTCACCGTCACCAACGAAGTTGCGCTGGGTTGGTACAACTCCAAAGAACGATTCGGAAATATCTGCAACGGACCTCCTCGCGCCCGCCAGAAGATCGCTTCGTTACCTCGAGTCACGCGAAAGATCACACGAAATGCCTGAAGCAACACGACACAGAAAAGAGAAAAGACACAGCGTTTATCCCACACAGCAAAAGGACGAACGGTATGGAGAGACACCTGCTCTAAAACCGTCTCTGGAACATGCTCTGTATTTGTTGTTGCTTGAGGAAGTCGAAGAGCGCACCAACTTGCTCAGTGAAGAAATTGATGCTTTCAACGTGATTTTAGCATCGTTCAGCTACGCTGTGGAACTGGAAGTCATTCGCGTTGCCGCGTTCGAGCTGTTTTCTTTAGAGAAGAAAGCGCGCAAGTCGATTGTTTCACAGGAGAAACGTGATCGCCGCATTCTCTTTTACTGGGTAGCGGAAAATTTCGAAGACGCGAAATTGTCGGAAGGTATTCGAGAAATCCAACGTCGACCCAGTCCTCAGCGGACACCAAGCAGGTCTCCGTGGCGGTTTCCGCTCAGTCCGTCAGCGGATCGGTTCAGGTACCCAACGCGGAATACAGAGTCTAAAAACAAAAGCTCGTTCTTGTCCGATCCATACTCCTCACCGCCACCAATTCCACCCGATCACCCCACGCTCCCATTGATGCAACATCCCCTCGACATTCCTCACTCTTCCGCACCCCGCTTTGGCGTACCGAGCAAATTTTTCGACGACGTACTGGAGGGCAACGACGCAGAACAAAATCCTGCGCGCTTTGCACCCCGGAAGATGAACCACGTTCCTGCGGAGCAGGTCGGCAGCTCAGCGTACGAAAACAAAAATGACGGACAACAGCTCTTTAGCCAACGTGAGGAAATTGGGCCATGGAGCACCTCGGCCTTGGACAACGTCTCTTTTCCCGACCAGGCAGCAGTGACGAAGCCGAAATCACCTTCACTTTCTACCGCTCCCGCGCCGATTGTTGCAGCGAGGTCGAATTCCACGGATGTCTCTCTCGGGAAGCGAGCGTCGACTGCGGAAGTCGTGGCACCGCACTCTCTGAAAGCGGCAGTGACAGACCACGAGCATCTCACCACTGGACGCGGAAACTTCCCCTATCAAGAGCAGAAAAAACCTCCCGAGGAAAAATCTTATCCGTTGCGCGGCGGCGGTGTTGTCGACGCCGGTGGTGTGACCTCGGGTCGCGCGCAGCAAGTCAACAGTGCTCATCTAACGTACAAGGACTGCACGGGTTTCGACACGCGCACCAAGGCGGCGGCTGACAAGAGTGAAAAAACGCTTGCAACGCGCGGAGGAGGAAGCATGAAGGAGGAAGTATTCCGAGTCAAGCAAAGTTCACCGTCACCACCGCAACTGTCAGAGACGACATATTTACGACTAAGAAGGGCACCAAATCCCCCTGTCACGACGACATCTGAGGCAGACGCGAGACATGATGACAGTGCCATGGGCAGAGAAGCGCAGAGGATAAAGGGTGTTTCGCCGCCGACGATCCCTTATCAGAAAATGCAGAGCCCTAGGCCAACCTCAACTGAATCAATCAAGACACGTGAGCAACGGGACGGGAATACGTGCCTGGAAAATAAGAACCCAGCATCGACAACCCATGGCGCAGCTCCAAAAACTTTCGGTCCCAACATCCATGAGCATCCACACCCGTCTGGTGTTCTCGACGACTTATCACCCATTCACGCCACCACACAAAACGCGGGAAGCGTATCGTCAGACAGCTCTATTTACATGGATCCCTTCTCACAGATGTCACCAAAGCGTTCGGGTCAGGTTCCAACCCTCGGAGCGGTGGCGCGTAGTCCAGAGCTCGCACGACAACAAGCGGAGCTCGACCGCAAAATCCTGCACCAGCGTGGAGACATGATAGTTTCTGCAACGCCGCACCGAACCGTGCCACCACCACCATCATCACCGCCACCATCGTCAGCAGCTCCCCGATCGATTTCTATTCGGGAGGATGACCCAGATGAAGTCGAATTCAACACAGCACGCCAGGAAAGCTCGGCAGCTGTGCAGGAGCGATTCGCGACTCTGCTTAACTCCCTGAGTTAGGGTTTTCTTCACTTGTACCATTATCCTTAGCCTTTTACTACGTCAGCTTCGTTGTCCTTTTTTGTTGTTGCACAAACGCACCGCTAGACTTCTCTCTTGCGCACTCACCCTCCAATCATTACCCACACCACTCCTTTGCTACAGCTTTTCTTAAACCCCTTTCTCTAAATTTTTATTTTTACACATCTGTACTAGAACTCTTTTCCTTTTGTTTCCTGCCGTTTTTATTTTATTTTTTGAAACCCCATTACACCTTTCACAGCGTGCTGCACCGTTGCGCTCGCCGACCATCTCTGTACATTCCTTTACACGTGTTTCCTGTCGTCTCAAATGGCCGACACTGAAATCACCAAATGAAACAAAACCGTAACAACAACGAAAAAAAACTCAAAGGGGTGGCAAGCCTTTGCTCATCTCTTCTTCCTTTTCCGTCTCCACGGATGCATGAGTGCAATTGAAGCATTTGCTGCACTCTGACACTTCCGTTTTCACCGTCACGCGACAGTAGACGACATGTCAGGTAGCACGTGAATCTACGCTAGAGATGTGACTACCACACCGCAACAGAAAGCGAAGGCACACCATAATGCATCTCTGCTACCACGCCTTCGATCTTCTTATTTTGACCAAACAAACAAAAAACCTTCCTTTGCTTTCAGTTGGTGTGAGTGTCTGCTTGGGTTACCTTGCTGACTGCCTGAATCACCAAAGCTTCCGCCGGAGCAACCAGCGGTCTTTCTGTTTTCCCCTCAGCGCGCAGACCTGAGGATTTGTGAAATAAGCCAAACGCAGGACTAAGCTAGGCCAAAAGGAATCACATGCTGCGGTTAAACAGACGGTGTCTTGTGGGAAACAAAGCTTCGATTCTTGGTGTCGTTTCCGACATTACCAGCTCACATCCCCCCTCCACAATTTCAGAATTGCTTGGGCAGCCGCACGTGCCGCCAACATCGTTACCCTTCATTCCCCCGCCAAGATGGGCTGCTGAGCTGTCGCGAAGGGTACAGGATCGCTTCCCTGAGGTGCCTTTCCACCACCAAACGCGGAAGTTGCAGGCTTTCATCCATCCCACATTCACCTCTGCTGAGGGTGAGCCGCATACCATGCGTAGCCTGTCCCCGCTTGGCGGGGCGATCCTGGAGCACACCGTGAGCGACTGGGTGCTGGCCACCTTTGAGGACCTCGCTCGTGAGGAAGCTGCCTCGTTGCTGGCGGTGCTGCTGGGGAACAGTAGTCTGTGCCGCGTGCTCAGAGACGGCTGGCACCTGGAAAATATGGTTCTCACAGATGCGTCAGCGGACCTGTTGTCCAAGGAGAAGGTGCGTTCCGCGAAGGGACTCATGCGTTGGTTGGCGAGTGGCGCGACGCAGACCATCCCTGAGCCTTTTGCAGCCGAGTGCGTCAAGGCGGTCGTTGGCGCGGTGTATTTAGAGAAGGGGATGGATGCAGCCTTTTCGTTTTGTTTTCAGCACGTCTTGCCGTACCTTGGCCTGTAGCGTATCACCACGGTCCATTACATTACCCTCACAGATGAAAGTTCCGACAGCGTAAGAACAACGAAAACAAAAGCAAAATCACGGAAAGGTTGGACGTTAGACTATCCCCACTTGTAACCTGCACGTGGGGAATGGACTTGATATTTCTTGCACGTGACTCAAGTCGCTCCGTTAGTTCATACTATCTACTCTTCTCTTCGCACCTCTACCCGCTCCTCTTTGCTTTTACTCGACATTGCTCATGCACTTTCACTGACGCGTTCACAGACAGCGCGTCGAAGCTCATAGTGATCGCTAGCCACTTGAGAGGGACAGTACGTCCTCGTCAACACCGAGAAGCGCAGACACACACACACAAAAAAAAAAAAAGAAGGAAACGTGAGATGTCTGCAGCTAAGTCTGTAGATGCTGACACTGGCGCTCGTAGCGCGGTTAACGAGGGAGACGACTCGTGGGAACTGCTGCCGATCTACGCATACGAAGAGGTGCCACCCGTGGTAAAGAGCCGAGAGGAAATTGTCGCAGAGAAGCTCGCCGCACTGAAACGTTTCAGCTACACGGCAAAGGAGACGTTGGAGAGCGACGGGTCCGGCGCACAGGTGTACTTGACCAAGTGTGCTCGTCTCCACCAAGCCTCCTACATGAAATTCCCGACAGCAAGTGTTGCCAAAGATCTGCGGGCCGAACGTGAGACACTTGATCTTTCCCACGCAGGTTTGGGGACCAAAGGAGCGGTGGCGCTCGCGGCGGCGTTGCGCAACAACTCAGCGGCTTCTGCACTTGTGCTTACTGGAAACGCCATCGCTCCTTCGGCGGCCATGGAAATTGTGCGCGCCATCAACGAATCCCGCTTCATTGTCTCCGTTGACCTTTCGTCAAATGCACTTGGCAAGACAGAATTGCTGCCTTCCCGCAGCCTCAACGGTGCTCCTGTCCGAGGAGGGGCGGTCATCAATGAGCTCCTCGGCCCCGGCAGCGCTGTGGCCCACCTCTCTCTCCGGGGAAACGAACTGGCAGATAGCGATGTTTCATTCTTTGCAGACACCCTGGCAGAGAATGTCAACCTGCAGAGCCTAGACCTCAGCGATAACAGACTCGGCCCGAGCGCCGCCGTGGCGCTCGCCGCGATGCTTTCACGCAACAGCGACCTTCGCACCATCAACTTGGAGTGGAACCAGTTTGGCCCCGCCGCATGCCGCACACTCGTCGCAGAGGGCTTTCTGTTAAACAACACCATCAAGTCTTTCAACCTGTCTGCGTGTGGTCTGGACGATACGTCGGCGCAGTTTCTCGCCCGCATCATCAGCGAGAATGCTACGGAGGAAATCATAATTGCAAATAACCGTCTTTCCTCGAGCGGTGCAGAATTGATGGCGAAGGCACTCTCACCGAGTAGCTCGTTGGCAACACTAGTGATGGATGGCAATCGGATCGGTGACGCAGGCTGCCTCGCCTTGATCACCGCGGCCTCAGCGTGTTTTGGATTTACAGAGGACAAGGATGCGTCCGCGGCTGGTGCGGGGCTCGCTGCTGCCGCTGCCGCTGCCGCCGCCACAAGTCCGTTTGACACCAACAGCTCTCGGTCTTTCCGTTTGCTCAGCCTGCAGCACTGCGGGTGCTCGGTGGAAATCGAGGAGAGGTACCGCGGCGGTTGTACAAGGCTCACAAACAAAGGCGATGCGGCGAGCACCTCAGGGTACACCGGTATTCGAGTCTCTGAAGGATTCGGTCAAATGGTCCTCTCGTGAGAAGCACACCTTTCGCTGGAAAAGCGGATGACTGCGTTGCCTTTGTCGCGTTCACCTTTTCTCTTTCTCTCTCTCCTCAATTTAGATGTAAATGTATTCTGCGGAATAAACTTTTGCTCCTCGATGTGACGCACACACATACATACATACCCACGCACAGAAACAAAGACATGAAAGTGTGCCAACACACGCGACTGGGAAAGAAAGCCTAGAGCAGTGTCCCAGCTCTTATGCGGCATGACGCAACGCAGACAGCACACCATCGTTTGCCGGAAAACAGGAAAAAAAAGCGAAGCTAAATGATGAGGGCGTCTGCTGCCATGTGAGTTCATGGCAGTGCCACGCGATCACTCTTTACTGCTTCGTCCTCCTACCCTCTGCTGAGGTGTGATATCTTTCTGCTTCTGATCCTTTCACTTCGTCTTTTTTTTATCATTTAAACCTTCCAGACGCGAACAGATTACACCCTACACTACAGAACACAAGAGAGTCCTCCTTGGTTCCGTGTCCTGTCTTCACGCCAACTCACAAAGTGTCGAGCGGACATGAGGCTATAAACTATTTCCATCCAAGGAGAAACGAAACATACAAAGGCACTTGAACGGAGGAAAAAAATTATTCAACGAAAGCAAACACAAATAGTTTCTTGCAACACCAACGAGAGGTTCATCCACTTGTATCAGTCAGCGTAACGAATCTTAAGCAATGGCTACCTCGGCAACTGCGGCAGCGCAGCGGTCACTAGCGGCGTTGGAGAGATGGTCGTCCGCTTTACGACGCCTCGAAGCGTTCGCCGATGACGCCAACACAGCGTTCGTGTGGGAGGCCACGGTTGAATTGGAGGCGGCCGCTGAGCGCGTCGTTGCGGAGCCCGTTCACGTTACAGAGGACTTCATGGGCCAGTGTATGGAGCTGCTTGAGGAACGGCTGCCGGTGAATGGCCGAGCCAGCAAGGCGGTGCTCATGCTTCTGGCAAACCTCTGCCTCGCCGATGAGAACCGCCTCCTGGCGAGCGATTTTGGGCTGCCCGGCACGTGCGTGCTGTTGCTGCAGCAGCACAAGGAACTGTCGGCGGAGGCGCTTTACTACGTCTTTGACCTCATGTGCACGCTGGCGACGAGCGACGGAGGGGCACGACGCAACCTACGACCAGCCATTCCCTACGTACTGGCTGCTGTGCGGGACCACAGCACCGCGCTGGATGTTTTGTTCGGTGCGGCCTTCCTCCTGGCCAGCCTGGCGATGCTTGATGGTGCGAACTGCGATCTAATCGTCCAGCGAGGCGGGCTGCAGGTCCTAGTAGACATTTACAGGAAGGCAGACCAGGTGCTGCGCAAGGGTGCCTCAGCGTCCACAAAAGGCGGACGGCCCACCTCGTCCCCTTACGGAAAGGCCCCAGCATCCGGGGCTTCCGTGACGAGCACACTCCAGTCGCAAAAGCAGGCGGAGCGGGTACAGCTGTGCGAGGGGGCCATGCGGTGGTCTCGTGAGGCACTGGTGACGGTGAGCCGAGGATGTAGTGCGGAGGTGGAGTTCGCAAAGCAGCTCGCCTCTCTCGATTTCGGCGTCTTTGGGGCGAGCGTTCCAGTCGACGAGCTGAAGTGGCTCTTGCTCGCGTCCGCCTCGAAGAAGTGAAGCCACGGAAAGACCAAGGAAGCCACCACCGCCTTCGGAGTTTCCGGTGTCACACCGTTGACACCTGCTGTATTGTAAATACTATAACCCATCTAGTAGGGGTTACCCGTTGGTTTCGAACCTGATCACTGACGGAATATTGGACTTACTAGCCCTCTTTTTTTTCTTCTTTTTTGCAGCGCATGCGCACATCAACGAAAATGATTTTGTTGAATATCGAAAAGAGAAGTGTCAAACTGCGAACGTACACCCCTACGAATATGCGGACGGACCTCTGTTGCACTCGAGGAAACCATCCCATGTTTTCTGCTGAACGTGAGGAAAAACCACGAGAACCATGTCAAGGCGGTAGATGTCTATTCGTATAAAACGCTGTCACTGCTGTTCTTCCTCTTCCTCTGATGACGTGATCTCTCTCTGCGTACACGTTTTCTTCTCCGTGTTGGTTACCTTCTTCCTCGCGTTACCACGGACAGTTAACAAGCAACTCACAAATACTTTGTACCTTTGTGAAATTTCAAACTTGTAGTTCATCCCTCTTTATTAAAACAAAAAGGATACTCCCTCTCACTCAGTCACCTCGAAAAAGGAAAAAAAAAGAAAAAGAGATCTCGCGTTAAAGCTCTTGCTGATAGCCGTTTCTCTACCCCTTTCAAAGGACCTCGTTGTTAACGGCCAGTAAACCAAGACACACCTGTGCACGCTCAACACCTTCGCAAAGGCACCTCTTGACTGAATCGAACATGAGCCGTCCTGGTAACTCTGGCAACCAGACCCGGCACAATGCCGTGGACTCTCTGCTGATGCGTCTGGACATCCCAGAGGCGATCCCGACCTTCCGCTCCATGGGCATTGACCGCATTATCGGTCTCCGCAAGCTCTCTGAGTCGGATCTGCGCCGTGCCATCCCCGACGACGAGAAGCGCAACGCACTCCTTGAGTCCATCAACAGTCGTGGTAACCTCCAGAGCCGCCGTCCGCAGCAGCCGGCGCCGAACATGACCCACCCGCCCCGCAACCCTGACGAGGGCAACTTCGCCCGCGGCGGCTTTGGCGGTGGTGGCTTCGACGGCGGCTTTGGCGGCCGTGGCATGGGAGGCGGTCGCGGCGGCAACGGCGACTTTCGTGGCGGACGCGGTGGTGGCCGTGGCCGTGGGGGTCCCATGGGCGGCCGCGGGATGGGGGGCGGCGGCTTCCCCGGCGGTGGCTTCGGTGGTGGCATGGGCGGTGGCATGGGTGGTGGCATGGGCGGTGGCGAGGAGCCCATTCGCCCGTGCAGGCACTTCTTCAGCCCTGATGGGTGCCGCTTTGGCGACCAGTGCCGTTTTAGCCACGACGAAAGCCAGCGCGGCCGCGTGGTGGAGACCACGGAGCGCGATACCGCCCGCACCAACGAGGAGCTTGCCGCTCGCCACGACTTTGTGGAGGAGTGCGAGATCCCTACCGATCGCATTCGCTTCCTTCTCGGTGTCAACGGTGTCAAGATGAGGCGCATCAATGACCAGTGCGGCACCTACAACGAGCGCTTCTCCCACATTGACGAGTCAAAGGAGACGTTCCGCATGAAGCTGTTTGGCGACTCCCGGGAGTCTGTGCTGCGTGCGAAGGAGATGGTGATGATCGCCGTAGGCGTCCGCAAGGAGGAGGAGAAGCGCAACCGCTTCCAGTACACGGTCAACGAACTCGATGCCAACACCCACGCCGTCCGCCTGCTCGCCGCTTGCAACACCAAGAACGTGGACACCCCGCGCCACGTGTCTGACAAGATCCTGCGCAGCGTCATCAGTAGCTTCCGCTTCATGAAGCCGCAGCAGGTTCGCCACTTCTACAAGACCACCGGCAACAGTGACAAGGATAAGCTCGAGGTGGTCAGCAAGATTGTGTCTCAGCTGAAAGGCGTCCAGGCCATCCTCTTCTGCGAGCACAAGCGCGTTGAGGAGATGTGCAAGGGTGCGCAGCGCATTGCCCGTTACTTCAACGGCGTCGAGCCCAAGTTCGTCTACCGCTCCCTCAGCAAGGAGGAGCGCATGGAGGCCCTCGAGGAGTTCAAGCAGGGCGTTGAGAATGAGAACGGTGTCAAGCAGCGTCTGCTCGTCACCAACGAGGACTACGCCAAGCTGGCGCGCAAGACCGTCATTCCTTACGTGAACCTTGTCATCAACTTCGCCGTGCCCCGCTCCGAGGAGTTCTACGTTCTGCAGTCTCTGGTGGCGGGCCGCCAGGGCACAGTTGGCGCCTCCTTCCTGTGCGTCAGCTCCTTCGACGAGGTGGCCTTCCGTGACCTGTCCAAGAACATTGACTTCCAGGAGTTTACCGAGGAAAGCTTCCGCAGCACTGCGATGGAGCTGTCCTACGACACCCACGCCGAGCCGCTCACCCCGGCCAACGCCGAGCCCCTCCCGGACTGGCGCGAGCACATCAATGACAAGAAGCCCAAGCAGCCTAAGATGAACAAGCATCAGTAAGGACACCGAAGAAATGTGCTCTCACCCTTTTGGGGGAGTTTTTGGCGCGTAAGGGAAGGCGATGCACGACCGAGGGGACTGCGGAGGGAAAAGAATGACGGAGAGAGAAAGAGGACGTCGCGGGAACGAGCCGATCATTCCTACTCACCATGAGCCAGGCTCTGCGCTATCTTAGACTGGTGGTGTGATGGCGAAATCTGCAAACTGCTCTCCCTCTTTCCTGCTTTCATTTCATTTCCTCGTTCTTTCTCTCTTTCTCATCATTATTTTCTCTCGTTCTCACCTTTGCCCTTCCCTCTCGACTCCGTTGGCATCATTCATGGACCAGATCCACGCGCACGATTTCTCCATGCCTATTTCTGTTTTCTGTCTAAAGCATTCCTCTCCCACTATAACACTAGGATGTGTCTTTCCACATCGTATTACTCTCAGCCGTTTCGCTCTTCTCGGTCATTTTTTTCGTTCAAAAAAAAAAAAAGACGGGTGTGTCTTGTTCACTTGTTTTTCTTTTGTTGTCACTTTTCTTTTGGTTCTTACTTTCGCGTCTTTGCTACCCTTTGCCCTCGTTTTTGGCTTTCGCGAGCGGATGTTGTCAGTTCGCTCTTGGTATTTCGTTGATGTTGTGCATCGGTGCCTCTGGCGGGCGCTCCTAGGACAAGTGGGGTGAGGAGGCACATTGAAGAGGTAGCCATACTGATCTGCCATTCCTTCTTCTCCCTTTCCCCAAGGCGTCCTTCTATCTTGTGTTCCTATTAGCCTCCCTGCTTCCCCTACAGCGCACGGGGAAAGAGAGGATAAGGAGCGCACACTGCCGCGCGGAGGCACGGCAACGTGGACGACACGAAAGAATATTTTTTTTTTTAAATTACGGCGGAACGGCACCTTCCTTTCTTCTTCCTTGAGTAGTCGGAAGAGGTGGACAAGCACAAACAACCACGAACGCGGTGTATAGCTGGCGAATGCGTGCGAGTAGCTCTTCGTCCGTATTGTTCCGCTGTCACTGCTTGCCCTGTCTGAATGCTTTTATGATGATTTGACTTGCTTGTTTTTATCATTCTCTACGATGACTCCTCTGGAAAGGACGTTGTACAGGTGAGTCGCGTGTGCTACGTTTTGGACTGAGAACAGACGGCGGTGAAAACGCCTCGTTTTGTGAGTAAAAAAAAAGAAAAAGAGAGGCCGTTCTTTTCGTTAGCCGTGAAGGAAGTGAGACATCAGGGGTATACGCAGCACTGGCTCTCCTTCTTCAGCTCTACTTTCCTCCAGCAAATCATTCACAGGCCTCTCCTATTCCGAATGTTTCCCCCCGTTTTCCTATCGTGAAGACAGTTTTGTTGATCTAATTTGTAACGCATTTGAAAAAAAAAACAGCCACAACAGGAGCTCACAGAACTTTGCTCACAGTGATACAGCTGCATGCATGATAATCTGAATGCAGCTTTTCCAAGGGCTGGGAGGCGGCGGCCAACCACAACGGGTGGAACTACTCCGTTGAGCAGGCGGTCTTCTGATAGGTAAAGGACTGCCACGTGCTCCATTTCAACGCTGTGGGATTGCGCACTTGGCTTTTGGCAGTGGTTCTCCCGTTATTGAGCCTGCTCCACTGCCAGCGCGACACGGACCTCAAAAGCCTTAGGTTTCCATTGAAGGCAGGTGTACACCGGGAGGGTGGCTCCATCGACCTGCCCCAAACACTTTGCGGTCCTGTCGATGAACGTTCTTCACCACAGAGGAGCGGCCAACGTTTGGGCCCGTGGTACGACAACTTGAAGCCCTATTTTACGGATGTGGTACCAGGGACGATGGGCGAACGTTTGAAGCACCAATGCATCATCGGTTCCTTCATCGGCGTTCTCATCCCACGCAAATACGCGTGCTCTTTTTTTTTTTTCGGCGAGAAAAGTCAGTCAACAGACAAGAAAAAGCTAAGCAACGGATAAGAAAACATCCCTGAAGGTTTTTTTTTCTCGAGTAGTTGAAAAGCACCTGCTACGTCGGATAAGACAGCGGAGGACTTTCATTCCTCTTTCCCCTTCACGTTCTCATCTCGCGAGCACCATGGCGCAGGTGATCCGCACGACCAACGTGGAGCAGGCCCTGAAGGACCTTGTCTTCGCCGCGATGAAGAGTGCCTTCCCAACGGTCCCCACCCCCGAACCCCTCATCACGCTGGGCAAGATGGCCGAGTACCAGTGCAATAACGCTATGGGCCTCGTCAAGCTCCTCTCCAAGGCAGAACCCCCGCAGAAGATGAACCCCCAGGCTGTCGGTGAGGTCATCAAGAACCACCTACCGGAGAACGACCTCATTGACTCGTTTGTGCCGACCCCCAAGGGCTTCATCGATGTGACGGTGCGCAAGGAGTGGGTCTCCAAGATGGTTCACCAGGTTCTCGTCGACGGCGTGCAACCACCGGTTGTTGAGAAGCAGCACATTGTGGTGGACTTCTCGTCACCCAACATTGCCAAGGAGATGCACGTGGGCCACCTGCGCTCCACCATTATTGGCGAGTCCATCTGCCGTCTGCTGGAGTTCTGCGGCCACAACGTGGAACGCATCAACCACCTTGGTGACTGGGGCACTGCCTTTGGTATGCTCATTCTTTACCTGAAGCGCAACTACCCCGACTACACCTCGAACCCGCCGGACATTTCCGACCTCACCGGTTTCTACCGCGCTGCCAAGAAGTGCTTCGATGAGGATCCCGAGTTCAAGGAGCAGGCCCGTCTCGAGGTCGTGGAGCTGCAGGCCCTGAACCCGGAGTCCATCAAGCTCTGGACCTTCATTTGCGACGTCTCGCGCAATGAGTTCAACAAGATTTACAGCCGCCTCGGCGCCCGCATCGAGGAGCGCGGCGAGAGCTTCTACAACCCCATCATCCCCGAGGTCCTGGAGCTCTGCGAGAAGGCAGGCCAGATTGAGATTAGCGACGGTGCCTCTCTGATTGTAAGCAAGGAGAAGAAGCCCCTGGACTCGCTTGATGCCAAGGATATGACGAAGCTCGCGAGCCAGGTTCTGGCCAAGCCCACCCGCAGCGGTACACCTGAGATCCATGAGAATCTGATCGCGGCGATGCGCAAGGCCGGTATCATGTCCGGCGAGGAAGGCGCTGAGGTGGTCGTGCTCTCCAAGAAGGAGACGAAGCCGTGGGCCAAGTTTGACCTGCGCATGGACCTTGACAAGCTCATGGCGCAGCTCGCGCCGCTCTACAAGAAGACCGTGGATCCCCTCTTCCTCGACGTCTTCAAGGAGAAGGGCCTGGTGGACGAGGCCACGGGTCTTGTGACGGTTCCACGCTTCTCCTTCCCTCTCATGGCGAAGAAGAGCGATGGCGGCTACACGTACGACACCACCGATATTGCCTGCATGTACCACCGCTTCGTCTTGACCAAGGTGCAGCGCAACATTTACTGCACCGATGTTGGCCAGTTTGAGCATTTCAACATGGTGGCACAGGTGGCCAAGGACATGGGGTGGATGGACGGCGCCACGTGGGACCATGCCGGCTTTGGCCTCGTGACGGGTGCAGACGGTAAGAAGATCAAGACTCGTTCCGGCGAGACGGCGAAGCTCAAGGACCTCCTGGACGAGGCCGTGGAGCGCTCCATGGTGATTCTCAAGGAGCGTGAGGCCGGCGACAGGGCCCAGGGCTTTTCGGAAGAGGAGATGGAGCGTCTGGCCAACATTATTGGCATCAGTGCCATCAAATACTTTGACCTGAAGCAGACCCGCACCAGCGACTACGCCTTCAACTACGACAAGATGCTTGACATGTCTGGCAACACGGCAGTGTTTCTGCTCTACCAGTACGCCCGTATCTGCTCCATCGAGCGCAAGGCGGGTGTGTCCTCCGAGGACCTGCGCAACGTGACGGAGATCTCCATGGAGACACCAGAAGAGAAGGCCCTGGCTCTCTGCGCTTTCCGCTTCCAGTCGGTCATCCTCAAGACCATGGACGACCTCTTCCCTCACCATCTCGCGGACTTTGCCTATGAGCTTATGTCCTGCTTCTCGTCCTTCTTCCAGAACTGCCACGTCGTTGGCGACCCGCTGCAGAACAGCCGTCTGTGCCTTGTGGAGCTCACGCGTATCACGCTCAAGCAGACCCTGGATATCTTGAACATTGAGGTGGTGGAGAAGATGTAAAGGAGAGGCTCGACGCCGTTGCGTACAAGAACGAGGTGGAGGGACGAGCCTAGGGGGACACACACGCACATACACACACATACACAGAAATGAAACAATGGAGAGGATAATGACCTGTGAGTGAGCCGCAAAGCAAAGGGAATGGAGAAAGATTGTACGCACGAAAAAAAAAAAAGACGTATGAGGGAGGTACGCAAAGGTGCACGTGACGCCCAGCGACACGGCGCTGCTTCTCTCGCTGTCTCCTCCTCATTGTTTTTTTCTTGCTGATCATCTTCTTCATTCCCATTGTTATCCCCTGTGTTTTCTTCTTGCGGATGTGGTATGGAGAGCGTCACTGTCTCCTTGCTTTCCCTTCCCCCCCTCCACGGGCGTTGCCGCGAAATTGTCCCCTCCCTCTAAGGGACCGTTGGTGCGCCACCACACACGATTTGCACTGGTGGTGCCTTGACCATCCCCTAGTTTTTCTGTTAAGCAGCTCTCGCTAATTCCAATCGGTCTGTTTTCGTTTTCTTTTTTTTTGCGTGTGCGATTTTGCTGTGTCAGCACTGTAATGTTTTGGCTAATAACTACCTTCAAAGATACAGCAAAATTGTGAATGGTTTAAATCACTTTGTGGTGGTCTCGTGTGGGGGGAACGCGCGAAGAGAGGAAGCGAGATGCGAATGCCATTATGTCGTGTCTCGTGTCCTTTATGTCACCTCCATGGTGGTGCGCGTTTTGAAGAGGATATGCACCGCCGGCGCCATCCTCCGGTCGGACCATCCGATCCGCCTGTGTGGGTGTATGCCCTTCTTTCGCACGTCACGCTTGTGTGATTTGTCTGGTAGCTGTGAACTGGGAAGAGCAGCACACGTACATACGCACACACGCACACAGAGGGGCGGAAAATTGCGATGAACGCATTTTTCTTCTTATCTGGTCTTGCCCCTTGTGACCTTTTCCCTTAGCACCCAAGGATATCGTTGTTGATCTTCACAAGCCGTCGTAAACGACAAGTGACCCATACACTTGTTGTGGTTAGCATCACTCCACTCTTGTCGAAAGCTACTTGAGGTTGTCGAAGCCTCGTACGACCCGCCCACTTGTTTCGCACGTGTATTGCCTACTGCTGCGTCACACATCTCATTGCGCATCTTTGGCGCCGAACAAACGAACAGCAGCGCACAGAGGAAAGGAATTCCACAGTGTGACTCTCTCTGTTAGTCATTTGTCATCAGACGTTCCCTTAACGGTGGCAAGCTCATTTAGCCAAAAACACAAAAAAGAAGGACAACCCCTCGTTTGTTTCCACAATGCAGAGTTGGTATCGTCCTCACCCGTACGGCGTCTACCCAAGAGGGAATGCCACGGACATGCGGGACATCACGAACCGTCTGGGTGCGTTTTCATGTCTCGTCCACGCGCGCACGAAGGAGGACAAGGAGCACACGGAGCAGCCTTTTCTCGAGCTGGTTCAGACCTTGCTCAGCTTCATGGAAGTGCCCGACTTGTGCCGCCTGTCCCGCACCTGCACAGGTTTTTATGTGCTGGTTCACTGCACCGACGCCTTGAAGAACGCCTACACCCTCGTATCACCCGACCGGCTGCGGTTTCGACACACGTGGAAGGAAACCGCGATCCGCGGCTACCTTCGGAGCGTCGGACAGCTCTCTGCTGCTGAGGATGAGAGGCCTGAAAGACCCGAGGAAAGGGGCGGTGCCAGAGGCCTCCGCGCTCCCGCGGCAAAGAGCCTTCGCGACGACGACGCCGCCTGTCGTCTTCAGAATTCGGCTCGCCATCCGCACACGCCGATCGCTGTCACGCGGCGATTCTACTGCGACCAGCTGTTCCAGGCCTGGATGTGCACGATTCTGCCGACGCATTATCATCTCCGGCCGGCCCCCACCACTAGCACCACTGGCGCACAGACAAGAGTGTCTCACTCTGTCGACGCTGAAGGCAATGACATCTTGCACCTCACGAAGCGTGCGCGCACTGAGGGCGTGACGACGGTTGCGGCGGCGGCCACAACGTCTTCCAAGGCTGGTAGCGAAGAGGACGAAGAGGGTGGCGGGGACAGCTCGGGTGCCAGCAGAGGGGGCGTGCAAGGCGGGAAAGCTGCCGAAGCCCCGCAGTACACATCCGCCTTCAAACCCGTTCCGCGGTGTGCGGGTCTCTCCGCGGAGGAGTTCCGCGAGCGCTTCGAGCAGCCTAACAAGCCTGTGATCCTCACAGACATTGCGACCACGTGGCCCATTTTCAAGCTCCTCAACGGACGCTTTGCGAATCTCGCCGAAAAGAAAGAGGCATTGGTGCGGTCCGGGTGCTCGACAGATACCCCGCTCCGCTGCGAGTACACAAACATGAGCCTCGCGGACTATGTGCGCTATGCCACGGAGCAGCAGGACGAGCGCCCGATATACATGTTCGACGCGGAGTACTGGAAGGTGCTGGACACGGAACGGTTGTACACGGTGCCGCAGCACTTTGCTCATGACGACTTTTTTGCGGCGATGGGAGAGGAACGGCGGCCTAAGCACCGCTGGATCATCGCCGGTCCTGCTCGCGGCGGCAGCAGCTTTCACGTGGACCCGAACTACACCAACGCCTGGAACGCCAACCTGACGGGGCGAAAGCGGTGGCTGCTCTTCCCACCAGGCGCCACCCCGCCTGGCTGCGTCCCCAGTGAGGACATGTCGGAAGTGGCGACGCCCCTCTCTTTGACCGAATGGCTTCTCAACTTCTACGACGCCAGCGTGGAGCAGCTGCGGCACGTCGGCTACGAGTGCATCTGCGAGCCGGGGGACATTATGTTCGTTCCGTGTGGGTGGTGGCATTCGGTCATCAACCTGGAGGACTCCGTGGCGATTACGCACAACTACGTGTCGACCAGCAATCTGGCAAATGTGGTGAAGTTCCTGCGTGCCATGAAAGGATCCATCAGCGGCATTAACGAGGACAGCGATGACGTCTCGGAGGAGGCCACCGCGCGGCGCCGGCAAAAATTCGCGGATGAGTTTGTGGCCGCCATGCACGCGAAGCACCCTCAGGCGATGCGAGAGGCGGAGGAACGACTCGCGCGGGAGCACGCGGAGCGGGAGAGCAAGCGGGTGCATCACGTCACCATGCTCGACAGCGGCTCGGAAGGGTTCACCTTCGACTTCTGAGCTTTGCCAACCGACCAGCTGTGGGCTGTGCACGTGTGATGCACTGTCACTGCCAGTACCAGCGGGTGTGTATCACTGGCGGTAGCGTCGACACGGTCACGCACGAAGCTGCCCATCAAAATATATATAAAGAAATGACATCAACAAAAATCACGCACGCAACGAGCCGAGCGCGTCAAAAAATAATAATATATAGTCCGTTTAAGTAAGTGGTTGAGGCATATCAACCCTCGATTACTGTCTTCATCATCTTTTTGAAAATCTTCCTCGTTTAATTATCTGAGCAGCAACACACGCACACCATCAAAAAGAAACGTTACAGTGCTTGCAAAAGGACAGAAAAAAAGAGCAACTACCAATCTCTTGACGTCTTGCGATTTATTGCTGAGCGTCAGCACTGAGCAGAGCGCCGACGGCAACAAAGGATGCTGCCGCCCACAAGGATTCTGGCATCGCATGGCAAAGAACAAGGGTGCACACCACCACGGCAGCAGGGGCAGGAATGACACGTGTGCTGGAGCCTCGAACTGTATCGTCAGCCGTCCAAGGAACACGAGACTGCTCCAAAGGATCATCTCGTGCCGCACACGTTACCGCCATTTCGCATTGCGGAGGTATCAGGAGCGCTTTATCCATGAACTCTTCGGCCGTGGAAACCTCTTTCGAATTACTGTCTCTTTTTATCTTTTAAAATTTCCATCTAACCGTGCCATGGTGAAACTCGATTGGTATTTTGCCTTTCCTTTCGCCTGTGCGCCAACGTTTTTCTGAAAGGTCAGCGACGAGGAGAATCGAAAAGAAAACGTTGCAAGGTAGGGTCCCGTTCGAGCGCCCGTCATAGCCTTCGCGGCGCGTCCACAATTTGACGGTTGCAAGATTTTGTCTGCGTATTTCTTCTTTTGCGCAAACCAAGATATACACTCGAAAACAAGCAGACAAAAAATAACAAAAGCAACCACAGCCACAACCACGACAAAAGCAAATTAGTGCCATGGGATTTCTCACGAAAACATACGAGAAGTTGGCGGATGAGAAGCGTGTGAACCTCTTAATTTCGCTCGCCGTCTTTGACGAGCGTGTGTATGAAGTGGTGGATCGCCACAAGTTGACCCCGCGCGTCGTGGAGACGCTTCCTGCTCCCGAGGCCGCGCACTTCTTGGCGCGTGGCATGTGCTACGATAACGTCAACGAGGAGGTGATTCGCAACTTTGTTCGTATCTGCATGATGCTGTCGCGGTACAAGACGGTGGAGGAGGGCTCGACCTTGGCCGACCTTATTGGCTCCTGCGGCTTCCCGGAGCAATACCGAATGCAAATGTTTAACTTTAGTGAGACGTATCGCCACATGATTCTGTCGCAGTCGTACTTTCCGCAGCGAGCCGTGCTCCGACTGCTATCGTACATCTTCTGCGACGACGTGCTGTCGGACGCGGTTGCCCAGCTGCAGTACAAGTCAGATATCCTCAACCACATTAACAAAGTGTTTGCGACCACACCTGACTTTGTCTCCTGGCGGTTTTCTGTTCGTTGCATGTCCTTGGCTGGTGGGTACAACGAGGACCGATCGGACGTGGAGTACACGGAGGCCTTGACGCGCGCGACAACGCAGATGCTGCCAGAGTTCTGCACGTACTTCTTTGCCACGTACTTTTATGCCCGCTTTCGTTTCTACCCCAAGCGAGTGCGGGGCATTACACCCAAGTGGCTTGCCCGGCAGCGCGCCATCTTCTCCGCCTTGTACTGTGGCCTACTCGGTGTGTGGTGCAACTCCATCCTTGACTACCGCGTCCATGAGCACCGTGTGCTGTATGAGGTGCGCAAGAGCCAAGAGTATCGCCGCCGGCGTGGCGCGGCGCGCAGGGGCCTCGAGTACGATGAGAACCCTTACTTCAACAACCTTGAGGGCGTCACGCGCCGCATCTGGCTCATGCAGGCGACCACGTACACCACCACCGGCCTCGGCCTCTTTGGCTCGCTGCTCCCTCTGACCGCCGTGAAGTTCCCCAAGTTCATGGGCGACGTGGCGTGGCGCCATCCCTTTGTGCCGCGCCTCTTCCCTGCGCTGCTTGGCATGCACGCGGCCTCGCGGTGCTTGGTGCCCTTTGTCTTTGCCCCTTTCGTTGCGGTTTCCGTTGCCCGTTTCAATGCGAGCGGGGTGTGCCTGTACGACTACTACGTTGAGGCGCGCATGCGCATGTGGCACCGCAAAGTGGAGGCCTCCTTCGACACCTCCACCGAGGTCGTGGATGTCGACGTGACAGGCGCAGACAAGCGGTCCTCCTCGTCATCGCTGAGCTAGGCTGTGGTGGGCGTGGGCCAGACGATGGGTGAACGCACTTATGGGAGAAGTCGCTCTCCCCCAATGAGGAGAGAAAGCCAAAAACGAGAGATTGCGACCTCATCCTGAGGCTCCCACAATGGGCGGTGTACATCTTCAAGGAAATGTTTTTTTTCTCTCGTCTTCACACAACACGCCTCTTTCACATACACCAACGGTACAAGACATAATCACATGCAGACAACATCCGTACAAACAAAAAACGAAACAGTGAACGGCATTGGGCGTGGGAACCACGAGTCGGGCACACTGCACGTTAAAGGAGAATGCCTTTATGCGGCATCGCGCGTTAGACGAAGGAGGAGCACTCGACTAGGTGGTAGGGACTTCCGAGTACTGCTTCACGGAATGAGAAACGGCTGCATCTCCTGGGGAAGCCTAGGAGATGCGCACTTGCTCTTTGCGTTTGCCTTGTTTCGTTGCGAACGGGTGCTATGGAATAGACCCTTTTGCTTGCGAGATGAGCCACATATTTGCTTCTCTCTTTCCCTTCTCTCCTTCTTTCTATCTTATTTTTTTTTTTTAATCCAATGCCGACAGGAAAAAAGCAACAACATATTCGAGGGAACAGGGAGCAAAAATAGAAACCTAAGGGTGACACTTCAGATTGACGCGTTTTTACCGTTTGAAGGGCTCAGGAACCCCACATCCTTTTTTTTTTTTTCTTTCAAATTACTTCTCGCTTGACGCAACGCACCGTGACAATCACACCTCGTCTGCGTTCACCTCAGTAGCCAGCGTTCTTATCACTGTTTGAGGAGACTTCATACTGGTCTCTCAAACTCTACCACGTCCCCATTGTACAGTGGCTCGTGGGAAGCTGCTTCACTGTGTCCGTTTTTACCTCGTTCTGTTTTCTGTATATTGCTCATTAGTTTCTCTTCTTCATTTGGTTTGCCATTCCTTGTTTTTTTTTTTCCTACACCTCTCCTGCGGTACTTGTGCAATTTTGCCGACGACTACTCGTTATATATCTAATCCTCCTGTTGTGATCCTCCCTAGCTCCCTTGTTTTTTGTTTCACCTTTTCCTTAGGTTGGACTCCACCTGCCGTGTACAGCTGCATCTTCCCAACGGGGATTTGAACGGCGCAGGACGAGAGATTAAGCAAAAAAAAAAAAAAGTGTGGTGGAGCGACGGTAACGGTGAGAAAGACTCCTGCGAACACGCGCACGAGGACGGTTGCTTTACCGCAGCCTCTTACGATTGTTTCTTTTGTTTCCTTCCCTTTGACGCGTCGTTTCTCGCGTAGCCTTGTCACGCGGGCCTTCTGCCATCCACTTTTCCGTTGGTATTTGTCTGTTGTTTTGCCTCTGGCGTGCGCGAAACACCTATTCCACATGTATCCCACCGCAGTGCGGCAAGACACACGGCGCTCCGTGGTGTCGCGTGGCTTTGACGGCCAGGTCGTGGTGAGCGGTCCCGCGCAGTCGGTGCAAACGATCCACGCGAAGAAGTCGCTCCTTTCTACTGGCACGGCCCTGGCCGAACGCACCAGTGCTGACATGCGCCACCTCGAGCAGATGCAGCCAGCCCTGGGCCTCTGGGAGCGGGCAGAACCCCAGACGGCGCGAACCAACACGGCGGCTTCGCAGGTGACTCCGTCAAAGGTGGCGGTGGCCTCGGCCCCGTCTCCGAGCGACTCGCTGGAAGGTTCGTCAATGCCGTCGTCGTCGTCGTCTTCGGACTGGAACGCGGAGTACGATTCCCAGATGGGCATCTCCCCCAACCGAGACTCCGGCGACGCGGACAGGACTGACGACGCCGACGAGTTTGCTCCCATGCCAGCGCTCGGAGGGCCCACCGCTCACGCGAAACCGCCCCACGGCAATAGTTTAGGTGCGGCGGCGCACAACGCCGTGGAGAGCCTGTCCATGGTCCCCCTACCACGGCTGGTACAGAAGGCACCGGCACCAAGTGCAGCATTGCAACCCTCAGCTGCGCCCGCGCCCACCCGTAATGGGATCCATGGCTTGGCAGCGGCCTCCGTTAGTCCCACCGCCAGACCTTCAACGCTTCCGAGCGCGGTCGCTTTCCCTGTGAAAATCGCCGACCCACAGTCTATTGTTTCCATTGAGCGGGACGCCCTCGCTTTTGTTGCTAGGGAACGTGTGGCCCAGGAGGCCCGCATAGCGCGGAGCGAACTTATGCACGAACACCTGCGTGGCTACCTCAACATAAGCATGGAGGAGCACGAGGTGCGCAATCGCCAGCAGCAGATGTTCTTGTACATGCAGGAGCAGACACACCGCGCTGCGATTGAGCGCTCGTACGACAAATTTGTCATCTTTTCCATGCGGAACGAACCTGTGTGGCGCAACGCAGCCAGGCAGCTGCAAGTGCGTAACGAGGAGAGGCTGAACACCACAGAAAACATCTACGCCCGTCTTGAGCTTGCTGAGACTGCCTACAGCGGAAAGCGGCGCATGTTTCAGGAGGCGGCCGATTTCTTACTCTCCCTTCGATTTGTGTATGCGGATCAGATGGAAGTAGCGGTCCAGCGCGCGCGTGAGCGCCGGCGCAGCACGTTGGTGACACGTCCGACGCAGCACACTGCCCCTACTCCGCCGCCCGCCCCTACCCTGCGCCCTCCTCTCCCCGTGCTGACGGCTCGCGAGTCAACGCAAACGGCCGCAGCACCGCCACCACGTGTCGGTCCCCACGGCACGAGCACCAACAAGGGTACCGCAGCCCCTCCCCAGCCCTCCCCACCGATGCCACTACCGCGCCAACGCCACCGCCCCGCTGCCCCGCGCGCCGTGCCAGCCCTCTCCGCGTCTGAGGCGCAGCCGCAGCGACAGTTCCTTGACAATCGCCGCGCCTGGACGTACGCAGAGCAGGTCAGCGGTCCGTCGCCGAGCCACGTCCCTCCACCCGCGCGACCGCAGCAGAACCGCGGGCGGGCCTCATCGTCCTCCGCGGTGGCGGCACCCCCGGCGAGCCCTCCAACGCGGGACAGCGGACGTCGTGGCCCTCAGCGGGATGAGCCGCAGCCAGAGGTGGTGGTCGGCATGGTCGCCTCGACAGAGGCGGAGGTGTACCAGCGCTTCGGCAGTCCCGTGTATGGCGAAATTATCCGCGACCCTGTAGCCCCTACCACGGAACGTCGCGACGATAACGCACCCCGCCGATCGCGTAACGCAGACCAGGACGGCGGTCGCTCTCGCCCACCGGCGAGCTCTGCGGGAGGAGGTGGAGGGAATACCAGGCGGCGATAACAGGGTGGGGTCAACGGCGACGGTCGCGGCACATCTCATGCAGCCGATGCTGCGACACAGAGCGTGTGTGTGAGAGAAAGAGAGAGAGAGAGAAGATAGACAAGAAGGATCCAATGAAGAACACGAAGGCAAGGAGGAAAGATTGATGCATCGCTGCCCCCCGTTGCATGAGGGCTCTTTCTGTGTCTCTGACCTCATTCCCCGCCCTCCCTCTTCGTCCACCACCCGCGCTTATCCTAAATCACACTTGCTCTCTTATCTTGCACAGTTTGTCTGTTTCCTCCAGATGTGCCTTCTCTTTTTCCCTTTGCTCTTTCGTTTTTGTTTTTTCTACTTGCCTTCCCCATCCTTTACGCGTTTCCTTTTCATTTCCTTGTTCATTTGCTCCGGGCCTATCTTATCGCGTGTATCACCCCGGCCCCCGTGATACCACTGTACACGTGTCATTTTCATCTTTTTTTTTTCTTTTTTTTTTCCCAACGTATTTCTGGCGTGTGTCTTGTTTCTTTTGTTTTCCCTGTTCCCATGATTGTTATGATATCTCATCAATTCTTTCCGTCTGGATTCCTTCCTCCGCTTTTTGCTCCTTGTGAATGGTCGCTGAGAGGGAACGCTGCGATCTTCTCGAGCACTGGGGACTGCTCAACGTTGCACACGTAGCGATAAGCACTTCACACACAAACGCACACTAACGCAGTGGTGCGCGCGCGTACGTGTGCCCCGCCGGTCCGTCCATTCCGCGATCCTTTCGCCTCATTTTATTTTTGGTACAGTGCGTTAGGTCGCTGGGAATATCCTACCCCCTTTTCCCTCTCCATTTCCCCCTTGGTCTTCGTGAAAACGTTAGACACACGTGACAAAACAGAAGTGACAACAGGAAAGAAACATAAAAGCAACAACAGCACTCATCAACGTTTGAGATCACAGGTCGATGTTTTCCATCATGTGTGTGTGTTTCCTTCTTTTCACTCTCTCATGCCATTCCGTTTGCACTGTGTCCGTTTTTCTTTTTCTTCTTGTTCCATTTACTGTCCACACTTTCTCCTGTTCTTTTTGTCGTCGCCCCTAACCCTCACTCAGCTCCATCTTCACTCCCCCTTTTTTTTTTTGCCCTTCCACTCCCCCGCACCATCTTTTTTTTCTTCCCCCAAACACAGCTCTCCCCCGGCTTTCTGTGTTCCCATCCCATTCCATACCCCTTTACGGTTCTCTCAAACAAAATCCTTCGTGCATACGCACCCGCACGAACAGACTCATGCAGATGCGCATACATTCACCCCTCTGATCCCTAATTTGCGAATAATTGAAGAAAAAAATTAATAATAATGACGACAGAACGGAAAGAAGTGTCATGACGCCTTCTAAACGTCCGTGGAGAAGCGCTTTGTGCGTGAAAACTATCGGCAGAAACGATCCGCGTAAAGGGAAACGCGTCCTGCGATCCCTTCTCTCTCATGTGAGATACTGACTCACGCAAGGAATTGGTGTCATGGGGTTTCTTCTCCCCCCTGTGAAATCAACAGGCATCCACTGTTCGTTCGGTGTAAAGCCCTTTCGTCACATCCGCGCTGTGCGACTTCTTCACTGTTCTCTCACCTGCGTAGATTGCTTCCATAGTCTTTTTCCCCCTCGTTCCCACTTCAATTGGGATTTGCCTTGCAGCCTCCTGCTCTCTTTTTTTTTGTTTTTCTTTGCAGGACCACTACGCTTTTGTTTTCGTTCGTTTCCTTTCGTGCTTGACTCATTCGCTTCTTCCTCTTTCATTTCTCTCTTCGCTTGTCGCACTGGTTCACCACACTCCACCAGGCTTGGAAAAGAAAACGAACAGAGTAGATTGGATAAACGAAAAGGTATCCTTTAGGGCCTGTACCGTGACCGTTGTTCCTTCGTAGATGCCCCCGAAGCGCGTTCCCCCACCACCGCCGAGGCGCCAGCCCAGTCCGCGGCGTGCGGCGTCTCGCACCGCATCCAAGCTCACCCATGTTGCGGTGCCAGAGGTGCCTCAGCTGGCCCTCCGTTACGGCGGCGTCTCAAAAGAGGCGGAAAAATTGCAGGACCATCGTGACGATATTAACGACATCAAGATTTCACTCTTAGAATGCCAAGATATGTTTGACAACATGTCCATGCGCCAGGCGCAGTGGGATAAAATCACCAACAACAAGGGCACCGGCTCCATTGCTGTGGAGGCGCTCGGTTTCCACGCACGGGCCCTCACCGCGATCGACGATGAAGAGCGCCAACAGGATCGAGTCGTGTCTCAGCTGCCAGAAATGGCCAGGGTGCTGACAGAGATGGAGCGCGCGAAACAGGACCGTGCACTAACGCAGCAGAGTCTGCAAGTGAAGCAGCAATGGGCGCAGACAGCGGGTCGCACCCTTGCCGCGCCGATTGGCGACGCGGGCACCCTCTCCCAGCGTCGGCCGACACAGCAGATGGTGAACCCGTACAGTGTCGTCCCGTCACAGCGCGTCGCCATGTCACAGCTGTTTAGCGGCGCCCCTGCGGCCTCTGGTGGCGCCGCCCACACGACGCCTGGCGGGTATCCTTCCTCGCCTCCACCCGCTGCCACGTCTTCCTCTCCGTACCCGTACGTGGCCCCGCCATCATACCAGTCGGTGCAGCAAGGAAGGCCACCCTACAACGCGGCACCAAGCTACGGCTATCCGAATGCTCCAGGCTACCCACCACCACCACCTCCACCAGCGCAACCGGGTTATGGCTACGCGCCTAGCGGGCAGCCAGCGTATCAGAATCCGTACCCGCAGTACCCCCAAACGAACCAACCAGGAGCGAGGTTTCAGGCACTGTGAGGATTACCCCCCCCCTGTTTCCATCATCTCTCTTTTTTTGGGTTTTGTTCGTCTCGTGTCCGCGCGTGGGTGGGGCGTGCTTTGCCCGCTGCTGCACGCACAGCGGCGGAGTTCCTTGTGAATCAGAAACATGCAGCGCAGGAGGGTGGGGGCACTGCTTTTGAGCATTGATGCTGGGTGGGGGGAGCTGTTGAAGGAAGACTGTATTTGAGGGTGGAAACATGGAAGTAGAGAAGGGAACGGAAACGACTGGCGCAACAGACACACTGACATACTGTAGAGCTCACCCTTATGGCAAGACTGACTATACCTCCTTTTACAATCATGACGACGACTTGCTCACATAAATCTTCACTATTGCCGGGATGCTTTTGCCTTTTACTTCATCTTCTGACTCCCCCCTCCCCTCAGAATGGATCTTTCTCTCTTTCATCTTTCTCAGATTAGTCAGGCTTTGCTCTCCAAGCGCGGGGTGTTGCACGTGTTTTTTGGTCCCTGTTGACTTTCCTTCTTCTCGTTGCGTTTTACCGACTTCCTTCGTTAGCCTCTCTGCCGACCCTCCACCGCTTCGTCTTTCTACTCGTCATTACAACAGATAACGCATGCTCACTGCCAGAAGAGCAACCCCCCTTTTCTCTGCTTTTCCACTTCTCTTTCTTCGCGCCGGTTCTTCTGGAATTCGATGAGGATGCGCGCCTGTGTGTGTCTCTCTCTCTCGCTTTCCCTTCCTTTGGTGATGGCAGTGTGCGGTGGTGGAGTGGGGCATGGACAGTCTAGTCTGCCCACCTTCTCTGTCTTCATTGCGGGTGTCGTGGGTGCGTGAGGAAGGGGGCAGACAGGCTGCCATGGACCCATTTGTCGCTGCATCACCGCTTCCCACTGCCTACACACCTCTCTGCTGCATTGCAATCCTTATTTAACAGAGAGAAAAAACAGTAACGAAGAAAATGGAACAGTAGCGGCAGCACCAACCGTCTGTCAGACAGCAACACGTAGTAAAGGTTGGAAATCGCCACAAATTGATATGCAGTGGCCCATCGGAGAGGTCAAGGGTGCTCCAGCACTCGCGGTGCGTCGACGGGACCGGGCTGCTCACGTCAGCTTTCCACGTTGAGAATACCACAGAGTGGGCCATGCGCTTGAGCCAGCCATGAAATCATGCTTCCCTTCCACTTCTCTACCTCGTTTGTTCATTCAACGTTTACGCGTGCCTCATGAATTTGTCGTCATGGCCCGTTAAATGAATGCGCGTCTGTCAAGATTGAAGAGATCCATATTTTACCACATATTTTCCTAGCAGAGGGGCTCACCATGTCTCTCATTTCTCTCCTGTACGCCATTGACATTGAGCCAGCGAGTGAGTGGCAGGACGTCTTTGAAAACTACGCCCCCCTCATTCGGCTCTCTCGCATTGAGAACGGGCGGTCCCCACAGACCACCCCTCGGGCCGGACCACTTCATAGTGGGCGTAGCGATAGCAGCAGTGGAGCGGCGAGCGGTGGCGGCGTCAGCAGCGGCGACGATGAGGCAGCACATGTGAGTCCGTCCAGCTCACCACTGGGGGTGCCGCAAGAAGTGGCCAAGTACCTCGAGCTGACCGCGCCTGTGACGGTAACGATTCCACCAGCGCACTCGGACGAAGAGCTTGAGATGTACCACGCGTATGTGCAGCAGTATCTCGCAGAGGAGGAGGCCGAAAAGGCGTACATTGCCTTCATTTTTGACGAGTACTGCAAGCGCAAGTCGCTGGAGCAGAAGGAACAAGGCGAGGTGGAGAGGTATCTGGAGAACCTGGCGGAGGCCCGTCGTCGCGACCTGCCACCACACGTGCGCAACCTACTGGGCATCATCGTAGACAATGAAGCCAAAGAACGCGAAGAGGTCTACGTCGCGTACGACGGCTTCCTCAAGTGGATTGACGAGACCACCCCGCTCTGGCTGGAAGCGGTGCACAAGCGGGAGGAGGAGAATCAGCGGCAAGCAGAGGCGAAGCGCGCTGCCCTCGCGGCAGCAAAGGCAGCGCTGGCTGAAGAATTGGCGCGTGGCCGAGAGCTTGGCCCTGCACCGACCGCTCTGACAGGCGATGGCAGCCGACCGAGCCTCCACAGCGCCCCTGTCCCACCCATTGGCGCGGACGGCACGCTCAACTACACCCCCTCCTTTAGCTTCGACACGGTGATTCCTGTCGATGTCGATGAAGAGCCCAAGACGCCCGCCGAGTTGTCGGAGAGCCAGTTGCGAAAGAAGGCGATCCTCATGCTTGAACGCGAGGAGGAGGAGATGAAGCGACGGCGCGAGGAGCAGTTAGAGCGCCTCAAGGCCCAGGAAGACGCCATCCGGGCGAACCTGGAGGCCAAGGCGCGGCAGAAGGCGGAGGAGGAGGCGAGGCAGCGCGAGGACGTATTGGCGCAGCGGTACCAAAGCCTCTTGGAGCAGGAAAGTGCGTTACAGGGGCGGCTGCAGCAGAAGGAGGCGCAGCGCCGCCGCGAGGAGGAGGAGCGCAAGATGATGCTGGAGCACATTGCAGCAGAGGAGGAGCTTCTTCGACGGCGCCTGCAGGAGCAGGAAGATAGGCGCAAAGCCGCGGAGGAAGAGCGGCAGCGGCTGGAGCGCAAGAAAAAGGAAGAACTCTACGAGCACATTCGGGCCGAAGAGGAAGTCATCCGGCGTCGCATTGAGCAGCGGGAGGCGGAGCGGTTGGCAGAGCAACAGCGCCAGACCGCCGCCGCTGAAGAGGCGCGTCGGCAGCAGCGGATTCACGAGGAGCAAGAGGAGGCACTTCGACGCGCTAACGAGGCGCGCTTCCGTGAAGAGAAGGAGCGGCAGCTGCGCTACTTGCAGGAGCAGGAAGAGGCTGTCAAGGCTCGTGTGCGCGCGAAGGAATTGGCAGAGCTGCAGCAACGGGAGCTGCAACGGCAACGCGAGATGGGCGCTCTGCCCTCCACGGGGCCGTCTTACTTTGCTCCTGGCACCTACTACGACCCGTACAGAAGCCCAGCTCCACCAGGACCGGCACTGCCAGCAGCGGCTGGGTACTACCCTCCGTACCCTTACCAGGCACCCCCTCCACCACCAGCACCGCAGCCATACGCAGTGGCACCCATGTACCCACCTCCGCCTTCCGCACCAGCGCCCCATGCGTACTACCCTTACGGCACGCAACAACCTCCGCCACCCCGCTGGTGACATCGCCCACTTCGCTGCCATTTGACAGCGCAGCCCCTTCTCACATACGCATTGCGACGCTGTATATGCGTCGTTTTATTTTTCCGCTCCTTACGTGTTTTTGCTTATAATCCTCTGTGAAGGCGTCCGCTCTTCCTGTTTCCTTTGGCTGTCGCCCCTCTTTCTCTCTTTCATCATGTGTCTCACACACACACACACACGATATATACATCGAGCCACCTCTTGCTATTCAACTTGTGCTTTCCATGCTACCTTGATGTCAAGGTCACCCAAGTCGAACCCCTCAACATCATCCAAACTGTATGCCAAAACACACACACAAAAATAAAATAAAAAAGAAAACAACAACAAGAAAAACATGTGTGCGCCACGGAAAGCCAGGAGGCAGTCGTGTGTCACGACGACCGTCGCTCTCGTGTTGCAGAGCGAGCCTTTTAGTGGCCGGTGGCGAATAGCGCTCTTTCCACGCAGCGCACGAGACGCAAAGCCCGCGGAATGGAGAACTGACGTGCAGATGGACAGGCGTGAATCCGCGGGCAGACGTCGCCAGAGGAGCGCAGCTCCACCCGAGTTTCCCGGCTTGCCACGCCGCGAACGTGCGCGATGTGATACCGAACACCGTACACTTGCCCCTTGTCTCTCTGTATTTATTCTCTCTCTCTCTTTATGTGCCCTGATCGCCACACTCTTGTATTTTTTGTTTTTGAAGAAACAAGTGTTTCTAGTAGTGATTGAGGGTTTTCGCCCTCTGCTTCCCCCCTAAGCGCTTGCCAGCCGAGAAGCTGAAAACAGTTGCGTTATTTTTGACAGGGAGAGCACGAAGTCGCCACGCCTTGGATTAAGGTTGAAGGATCACAAGAAGCTGAAGCATAAGCGTCAGCACTTAAGCAGGGAAAACCGAACACTCACACTTGGAGAAAGCGCGCATTGCGCTCTAAGGTCTGTCCACTCAGGACGAGAGACTTGTGCTCTCCCTCCTCTTCGTTCTTCAGTGTTTCTCTTCAACCCCGTAACACGCTCCCTCTTTCTGAATCGTTCGTGAAAAGGGGGCGTAGCAGCAACCTGCCTAAGCTTGCCGTTCGTTTTCCCTGTTTCCCTTTCCCTTTCCCTTTCCCTTTCCCTTTCCCTCTTATCTTTTTTTTTTTTTTTCTAAAACTACTTCCCTCCAGTGCGGCTCCTCCACTCTGAGTTCACTCTTTTCCATTGTCACTTCCATTTGCGCTACCCTTCTTCACACGCTGTCTTTTTTTTTTCTTTCCTCTCTCTCCCGTTGTTTGGTTTGCCTTCTTGTTGTTGGTGGTGTGGACCACTAGGGTGCTATCTTTGCCGCCGACCGCTCTTTCTCTCTAACCTGTTTGCTTCCTTCTGAAGAGCACTTCCCTTGGGAAGGGATAGCGCTCTCTCTCCTCGTTCTGTGGGATCGTTTCACCCTTAACGGACGTTTTTTTCGTCCAAATATTATTTCTGATTTGTATTTCTCTTCTTCCTTTTCTGCGTTCTGTTTCTTTTTTTCTTTCTTTGATCTTGCGTTGACCGTTCGCGTACCCACGTTCTTGTATTGTCCTTCACTTCTTTCCCCTCCTATTATTTGTGTCTTCTTCTTTTCTTCTCGCTGTGCTCTGCATTTCCTCACGACTTGGTTTCACCTGTATTATATAGTTCCTTGCCAATTCCACCATTCCCTTCTACATCCAACTGTTACGCGACGATTCTTAACGACTTGCTTAATTTTTTGTTTTGTATCTTTTTCGCCCCTTTTTCAACACGGATAGATACAAACATTAACGAAGTTGAAAAGGCAAAAAAGCAAAGAGGAAGAGGAAACTGAAAAGTAAATACATTGTGAAGTGTCAACACTTTATTATTGTGGACCCTCTCTCTGGTCTTTCGGAGGACTGTACTCGAGATTTCATCGTTAGTGTATCACCAACTTTACAAATTATTTAGGCCTTTTCTTCTTTCGTTTCGTCTTTGTCCTTTCCTTGGTGTGCTCCATCGTTGGACTAAGCGCGAACAGCAGATGTCGGGCGGATACTACTACAGCGATGACCCTCGCTTTCGGGAAGGAGTGTCTCCTCCTCCGCAGAGGACAAGCAGCGCGCTGGTGTCGCCTGCTCCAACGCTGACGAGCAGCCATGCGGCGTCTCGGTCGCGCTTGAGCAGCAATAGCACCCCACGGGACGCGGTCCGCCCGCCGCCTTCCTACGACGTGTACCGGCAATACCCAAGGGCGGACGCCGGCTCTTCTCCCAGCACGGCGCTTGATCGGACGCCGTCGGGTCACCTGGGCACCCGCCCTTCATCCAATTCGAACGGGGGGAACGTTAGCCGCCGCACAAGCGCCACATATCAACCCATTAGTTTCAACACCGGAGGAGGGGAACGCCTGCCGGCTGGGTACGGCCGCACCAACAGCAGCAGCGGAGTGGCAGCCGCCGTGGGAACGCCGTCAGGGAGCTCTGGGCACATTCAGTCCTCTCTCTTGAGTCCACCAAGCGCGGGCGAGGAGCCTCATGGACACCAGCGAGCACAAGCACCGCAGCAGCAGCAGCAACAGCGAGTGATGATTTCGCCGACGTTGCAGGATCGCGAGCGGCCGCGGAGCAGCTCCTCTGCGGGCCAATGGCCGAGCGGCCGACCACAAGCTGCACAGGAATCTAGGGGGTACCGGCTGAGCACCAGCGATGGTGCCGTCCACGACGATCGCTTCGCCCTGAGCGGCGTCCACTACACGCCGTTTACCCCTCCAAGCTCCGGACGCGGGCACGGTGATGACCGCTCCGACGACTTTCGTCGGCAGCGCTCGGACCGCCTCGCGTCTTCGCAACACAGCTCTTTCCTCATGCCGCAACAACAGCAGCAGCAGCCTCCTCCCCCGCTTCCCTCACATCGCCTCATTCGCGAAAGCAGTGGGTCGCTGCATGGACTGCCGGCGAGCCCTAGCCTGTCCCCACAGCACTTGGGCTCCAGTGGTCAGAGCGGGCAGAACGGGCAAAGCGCACGGGGCTTGGTATCCCCACGCACGGACGGCCCTACGTTCGTGGATCCTGAGGGCAATCACATTGGCGCCCCTCAGCGCGGCCCCGTCCCGTACCGAAAAGCGGGCAGCTACAGCAGCGTGGGCGGCCATTCTGACGATCCCCACAGCTACCACTACGGCTCCCCGTACGCGCGGAGCAAGAGCTTGTCAGAGGCCAACAGCAGTAGAATGCCTGGCGCGAGTCGGCGGGACGACGGCTCGTCGCTGGAAGGGAGCAGCCGCCGCGGCTCGTTCCAGACCTCCCCCTCGCTGCAGCGGCGAGAGTCCTTTGGTGGAGCGGGGGGTAGCCGCACCTTCGAGGCGGAGGGCTCACGCACCGTCTACAGTCGGCTCTCCTCACCAGGAATGTCCTTCGGGTTTGGTTCCCCCACCTCGACGGGCGAGCGCAGCCTGAACCGTGGTACGGGCGGGGTCCGCACCCCGCGGTTCGGCGAGAGCGGAGCAACCACACCACGTGCGCTTTCCTTCCAACGCGGTCGTGTGGTGGGCTCTGGGGGCTTCGGCACGGTGTTCCAGGCGATCCTCTCCGACGGCACTCTGGCCGCGGTGAAGGAGCTCAAACTGGAGACGTCCAACCTGAAAGCCATTGACAGGGAGGTGCACACCATGAGCTCTCTGCCGCCGCACGCGAACTGCGTCCGCTACTTTGGTTCCCGGCACAGTAAGAACCACTACTATATTATTATGGAATACATCAGCGGGGGCAGCATTCACTCCCTCCGGCAGTCCGTTGGGCGGTTTCGCGAGTCCGTCTTTCAGCGCTACGCGTGGATGGTGCTGCTGGGTCTCGAACACCTGCACACGCACGGCATCATTCATCGCGACATCAAAGGCGCCAACGTCCTCTTGGACGAGCGCGGCTGCGCCAAGATTGTGGACTTTGGCTGCTGCAAGGACTTGAACCAGGGAACCCAGACGCTAGGGACGGGTGGGACGCCGCTGTGGATGGCGCCCGAGGTGTGCCGCGGCGAGCAGGCAACGGTCAAGTCGGATGTCTGGGCCTTTGGTTGCTTGTGCCTGGAGATGACCAACGACACGGGGCTGCCGTGGAGCTTTCCCCCCACCATGACGCTGCAGGGCGTCGCCTATGCGCTCGCGTCAGCGAAGAATCCGCCCCCGATCCCCACCACGCTGTCCGATATGGCCCAAGACTTCATTGCCTGCTGCCTTCGCTTGGACCCTGAGGAACGCCTGGATGTGCCAGAGTTGCTGAACCACCCTTTTTTCGACCTCGACTACGAAATGGGCTCTGGCTCCGATGATGAGCTCATCGTCTCCCGCGAGCCCAGCGCTCGGGAGTCGGCGGTGAAGCGCATGATGAAGCATGTGAACGAGACTGGGGAAGGGTTCCTCGTGCCTCAGCTGGGCGACCTCCCTGTGGACGCCCTGCACACCGCGGATCGCCCCTTGGGCAACACGACCAACACACGCGGCGCCGCCACGCGTGGAGTGACCACATGTGGGACAAACCCTTCCAGCAAACTTGGCGGTGGGGCGACTGGCACGGCGGCCGCCGCCTCACCGCACCAGACCGTGAACATGGGCTTCCGCCTCGATGCGGTGGACGAGGACAGCAAGGACAGCAGTGACGCAGAGGGCCTTGGCGGTGCGCCGCTCCGCCCCATGGCGAGTCGTGGCACCGGCGGAGCAGAGGCCGAAAACTACGCCGAAGACCCTGACTACATGGCTACGGTGAATGACATCATCAGCCGCGCCCGCAAGAGCAACAGCAGCCACGGTCTCGGCCCAGCTCCGCGCTCGTCCACGGCGACAGGCGGGCACCCGACGACGGGCACGAACACCACCGCAACCACCTCCCCCTCCCGCCCAAGGCCGACGCAAGCCAGTCAGCTGGAATTCTCCTCATCCACCTCTTCTTCAACCTTTATGTCATCAGCCTCGTCGTCCTCGTCGTCGTCGGCCTCCTCTTCCCCTCGCCTCGTGTCACGCAACGGGAAAGGCGGTGAGGAGGATGTCTTCGACAGCACCTCGAGCCGCCCACCGGACCTTGGCTACACAAAAGCGCCTGCCTCTCGGCGTGTCTATGAACCACACGGGGACTCCCCTGAGCCGGAGAGCCTCACCCCGCGGGAACCGGAGGGCGGCACCCGGCCGAAGCCGAGCCGCGTGAGTGACCCAAGCGCGCTGGGGGGCAGCGCCTTCTCACGCACCTCTACAACGGCGAGCTCCAGTGCAGGCAAGACGTTTCAGAGACGCACCACGTTCCCAGTCGGCAGTACGCCTTCCAGCGCCACAGCGGATAGCAGCCGGCGGCAGAGTGATGCGACGGCAAGATCGTCTACGACCGCAGCACCAGCAGCCACTTCTTCGAGTACCTCCGGGAAGCCACCGCAAGGGCTGTCTCCTGGCGGTCCCAGCCGCGTCGGACCCGCTGATCCCACTTACCCGACCTCGGACGGCGTCTCCAAGGCCCGCTCCTTCACAAACAGCACCCGTGCACCCCCGACGGGCACCGCACCATCATCGACCATCTACGGAAAGAGCAGCAGCACCACCACCACCACCACCAACACGACAGCAGCGCAACAAGGCAGGGCCTACGACATGGTGGACCGCGGCGACACCGTCTTCACCTTTTCCAGCGGCAGTCAAGGCTTCGTGGCACCGACTAAAAAACCCCGCTCCTCCCACAGCTCCTCCGCGTCGCTGACGCCCACCAACGGCAGCGGCACGCACGCGCGGTCCTCGCACGCGGCGGCCGCGGGCGCCGCGCTTCCATCGGCAACGGCGTCAGGCGGTGTAGGGAATAGCAGGGTGTGGGAGAGCAGCGGGCGGAACAGTATTTCCAAAGAGCTGACGTCCGCCATCAAGGAGGTGAAGGACATCATCAGCCACACGCGCACCGAGGACTGGCCGCGCGGCGACCGGAGGGAGAGCGGTAGTAGCAGCTCTGCTGCCGCGAGCGGTGAGAAGAAGAAGTCCAAGTGGTTTTCCCGTTAAGGACGGTAGCCCAAAGGCGCTTCACACACACGTGATGCATACCGCGTAGCGCGCAAGTCAAGACTGCGGGACACGCGTGCAGCAAGACTTTCTCTCGGGAACACAAGAATCACGCAGGCCCTGCAGTGTGGTTCCTATGTTCCTCCGTTTTGCTGCCTCATGGGTTCTGCTTTTTTTTTTTTTCTCCTCTTGCTCTTGCAGTTACCGAGTCGCCCTCGTTGCATTGACAGTTGGCCGAAGCGTGCTGGCGCAGGGCCTGCCTTGCTCTGTCTTTGTTTCTCTCTCTTACTGGGCGTTAGGCTGTCGGTGTATGGCAAGCGCTCGTCCGCAGATGGATTCGTCGCCCTTTCGCGGGCTCCTACGGGCTCGCGTTACCGTCCTCCTAGTTCTCTTTGGCTCAACCGTTTTTTTTTTTTTAAACAAATATATAGAAAGAGACCCAAAATAACCTCCTCATCTTTGCTGCACATTCCTACACCTTAGTTTCGTGGTTCCCTGATTCTTACTGACTCATGTCTATTCCGTGCTTTTGTCATCTTTACCCCACTTTTTTTTTTTGTCTGCTTGTTGTGTGATCTTCAACTCTTTTCCGCGACGTTTGCTAAACATACAACCAACCAAAGAAGCATGAACACATGACAACGGCCGACGCTGCTCCTCTTGCACAAATTGTAAAAGGGAAAACACATTAGTGGAAGAAAACTTGACTCGCAGGAGCGAAAGGAAGGAAGAGTCTCGGAGTTCCTCTCTCCAATCGCTGGCAGCCACACGCAAGCGCAAACAAGGAATAGTTTCCTCTAGCACAGAGCTCTCCTTGTCACAACTGACGACCTTCCTCTGCGTGTGGCTTTGACGTTCCATGTACGCCGATGGGCTGCCCGCCCTCAAAGGTGTATTTGGAAAGCGAACTCGCTTCTACTGTCTCCACCCGATTCAGCACGGAGGAAGTTTGACGATATCGTTTGACGAATGAGAAATAACCGTAACCCGACTGCTCCGCACCTCTACCCTCCCTCACGACCTCTCTCACCCTCATTATGCCTATAACGACTTTGACATACATAATAGTTCTTCATTAATCGCTATGCCGTCCATTACCGCTGCCAAGGAGGCCTACGAGGAGCGCCTCGTTGGGTGCCTGACCAAG
>JASAOC010001958.1:0-42161 GCA_030849835.1 Herpetomonas samuelpessoai
AGATCTCCTCAGGATCCATTCTCGATTGTTTATTTTTGTGGGGTGGCGTGAAAAAACAAAAAAACAAAAACACGTACTGTCAGAGAGGTTTTGTACGGTGTCTCTATGATTTGCCTCAGAGGGGGGGGGGAGGCACTTCTATATCACTGCGATGTATCTATTGACGGCAATGTGCCGGTTCTGTGTATGAGGTGTTACTATGTTTGAATATCAGCTATGAAAGTTCATAATACGTTCGTGTGGAGGAGAGGAATGAGAATACAAAAAAAAAAAAAAACAATGCTCGAGTGCGTAACACGACATTCCCACGTTTAGAGACAAGGACGACTGGATCAAAGCTTCTCCTGTCCATGCTGTGTGTGTGTGCGCATGTCGCTGGTCACGCCTTGGCGCCTGTCTACGAGCGGCTTCGCATCGTTTTCTGTTCACTTCCATTTTTTAATTTTTTTAAAGGACAACCACGAGCTGCTGGTATTATCCATTTCAGCGTGATGGAATCGCCTTGTATTAAGACGTAAGACGAGTGAATATCAAGACCATGAGAACCACCAGCCAAAGAAAGAGAGAGAGAGACAGAGGTGGATGGAGATATCCGATAACGATGGCCCATTTCACATCCGACTACTGCTTCTCTCCCGTCTTTTCTGGAGTCGTTTTGGCAATGATCGCCAAAAAGAACTCCAGTTCCTTCAGCTCTGGTTCCACATCCTGCTGCCACTTCCCCGCAGGCACGCGCTCCTGCATGTCCGTGATGCTGCGGTGAATGGCCTTGACCGCTGCCGCTTCCTCCGCCTCCAGCGCCGGCACCCCTTCTGCGAGTGCCGTTGCAACGTCAACGAGGACCTCGGGTAAGCCCAAGCGCGTGCGTAGAATAGCGTTGGCAGCGCAGAGGGCGTCAAACCGGTGCCGGCGGATGTGTGCCCACCGCAGCGTTTCCTTCTCCTCCTCCGAGAGCAGCCCGGATTCGGTGCACGCCGCCTTCATAGCCGCCAGCAGCGCGGCCTCCTCCTTTTCGCGGGCCTCCAGTCGGGAGAGCCCGTTGGCGTATAGGGACTGCAGAACGGCTTCCGCAGGGGATGTTGCGTCGCGGCTGGCCAGCACGGATGGACTCGCCTTGACCGCGGCGTGCTTGCGCGCCGCGACAGAGGCTTCCAGCGCCGCAAGCGTGGCGTCGTCGAGGGACTGCTCCCCGCTCTGCTTCAGACGTTCACGATTCTGCTTGATGAAGTCAATGAAGAGAGCATCGTCATCCACAGCAGGGTCCTCGGCGGCGAGCTGCGCGACGCGGGCAATGTCGTACTCAAGAATGGCGCTAAGGAACACATCGTTGGGATCCTGCAGCAGCTTGTTGAGTGCACCTTGGTGACGCACCTGCATGTGCAACGCCACCACACCTGTGCCCTGCGTTCCAGCACGTCCGGTGCCGCTGGTGTGGACCGAAGGAACGACACCGCGCAGCGGGCGGTGACCAAGAGAAGAAAGCTGAAACAGGCGCGTACGCATCCATGACGGTGATAGAAGTGCGGACACGGCGCCAGGGGCTGTGGCAGTGCGAGCCGCCAGCCGTGCACCATATCGGCTGCTGCAGGGAGCCACAAAGGTGCGCATGTGCGATACGCGGGGAAGGATAATTGCTAGCTGGATATGTAAATTTTCTTCTTGGAGCGCCGACAACAAAGAAACAAACCGTCGCAACAAGGTATTTGTTTACTAACCCTACGTCGCAATACGACAGAGAAGTTTGCGAGAAAATGGGGGGAAAAAAGGATGAAAGCGTCTGTGCGAGAGATCCGTCGGTGTTTCTTATTGTTATGATTGCTATCCACCTCTTCTTGTGTGCGTGTTCCTTCAGAGACGAAGGTCCATTTCGTTCTATGTGCCTTTAACGAAGACTGCAAAGTTTCTGCATTTGATTTCTTTTTGCTTTCATAAAGGTACAGTCTGAGTGTGCGGAGAAAGAAAAAAAAAAAAAGTGGCAAAGACAAAGATGTCCGAGAAGGCTTTTTGAAAGCCGAATCTATGCGTCAAAGAGAAACAAGATGACCAAAGAGTGGGAGATAGTGCGAAGGCCAGCGTCAGGGCTCCCTCTGCTAAGCTCACAGCACACCTCTTTCACGACAGCAGCTATACGCCTGACAAATCACAGGGGAGGCACCGCCGTTGCCAAAGTTTCGGTATCAGCAGCCTTTTCGAGTGAGAAACAAAAGAGAAAACTTCTCCTGAGATTCTGTTTCTTGTCGACTCACAAGCCAGGGGCGGCCACATTCAAATTCTGACACAGCTCCGCAAACGCCCCCCGGACATCCAGGCGCAGCGAGTGCATCTTGGACCGCAGCTCAACAATATTCTGCTCCCACACATGCCGGTTCTCCTGTGCCGCTGCCTCTGCGCGCTGGCAGCGCTGCTCGACCACGGTGTCGAGCATTTTTTGGTGTGCCGTGAGCAAGCGGCGCATGTGCTCCAAGGCTGGCTGCACCACCTCCTGCCGAATCCCGTCAGCTGTCGCCAGCTGCTCCGGAGACAGCGCCACGGCAGCCGTCTGTGCGGTGGCCGAGGAAGGCGGCGGCATCTTTGACCCACCCCCTCCGGCACGACTCGTGGCGGTCGACGTCATGTTTGCGCTCACCACGTCACGGAGCGTGTCTTGCTGGCGACTCAACGTTTCCATGTCCTGCGACAGCGCCTGCACCGTGTTGGCGACGGCGCGGAGCTGCCCTTCGAGCGGCGCTACGTGCGACCTTTCCAGTCGACGACTTTCATTCTCCAACGCCTCACGCCACTCCTTCCGCACGGCCGCTGCCATGGCACCGAGGCGCTGCTCTGTCTGTGCGACAAGGTGCCGCTGGTGCTCTTCTACCAGGTGACGAGCGGCGTCGCGCTCGCGCTGCGCGTGCTGCATGCTGCGCTGATGCTGAGCCTCGGCGGTGTGGTACCGGTGCTCGTCCTCCTCGAGCAGGGTGGATCGTGTGATGGCGCGCACATGCGCTTCGAAGGCTTCCGGCGATGAGAAGAAGGAGTCAGCCGACAGGATAGCACTGTGCGCCGCGCTCGGGGAATTCTTGGCGGCTGTGGAAGCCACATTGCGAAGCTCGTGCGCGAGCGCGCGGTGCTCCTGTCGCAGCTGCGCAGAGCTGGCGTCGAGCTCGCGCTGGAGCCCATCGGTCTGCCGCAGTAGCCATTCACGCTGACGCGCCGAATGCTCGCGTAGAGCTTCCCGCACTCGTTCATCCGTCACGTCTTGCAAAGCGGGGCGTAGCGCCTCCGCAAGGGCGGCCTTTTCGCTGTGAGTGGCTCCACGCACCAGCCTGATTAACCCCTGCATGTCAAGGGACGGTTGTTTGCCTTGCTGCACAACTGCATCACTGGTGGCAGCGCTGCTTGTCGCACCGGAGGAGGAGGAGGTGCCGGCAGCATCCTGGGAGGCTGGTGAACGACCTGCAGCGCCGATCCCACTGTGGAGGTGGCTCTGCTGTGCGAAGAGCCGTGACGTCTCGGAATGAATCTTTCCGTCGAGGCGGTCTTCCACCGCGTGAAGGTCGTCCCGGACGGCGCTGCAGAGTTGCACAAAACCGCGACGCAGCTCCTCGAGCTTCGCATTCTGAGCATCCATGGCTGCCTGTTGGGTGAGGCTGAGCTGGCGATACCACCGCGCGATCCCACGTCCTGCGCCAGGGAGGCCAGAAGAAGCGCTCCATCGTTCGTTGTCCCGTCCTCGGGGGACCTTTTCGTGACCTTGCGAAGCAGAAGAGGAACCCCTCTCACTGCTCGCAACGGTGTCTGTCAATGTTGTGGCGGTTGGCGTACCGTCGTCGGAGGTGGTCAGGCCGTCGCCCACTCTCTCAGAGCGGTAAGAAGGTCTCGGCAGCTCGGGTGGCGAAGATGCTGTGCGGTTAGCTTTTCCTTCCTGGGCAAGTGATTCACGGGGGTACTGTCGAAGAAAGGCTGAGGTCTGCGCGCCAATATACGTTGGAGACTCAGACATCTCTTCAGTTGGTGCCGGCGCGCTGTCATCTGTTTCCACTGATGTTGCCGCCTCCATGCTCAGCTGCTGTTGCTCGAGACGGCGCTGCTCTCGCACTGCGTGGCGCATGCGGTCGAGAATGCTTTGCAGCGTATCTTTGGAGAAGACGTGTTGCGTGGAGGCAGAGGCAGCTGGTTCTGGCTCATTCGTCTGGTGTGCATGAGCAGACGCGCGCTGCGGTTTCGCGTTACTGGATGGTGCAGAGGTGTAAGAAGAGGAGGGGGCAGGCGGCGCGGAGGAGGCTCGGTGGTCTGGCCGACGGGAATGCCTTCGACGGGCTCGTGCGCGGTCTAGCTGTGCCGAGGAAGAGGCGCCATATTCCGCCTCGCCGGGTTGTTCGTTGTCGTCGTGAGGAAGAAGCCGTGGCGGGTGCGACGGGGGAGGCAGCTCACTAATGGGAAGAGGGTCCCGAAACGCCGTCGGACAAAGGCGCAAGGGCCGTGCCGAGGCCGCGCGTTGCGTGCTATTGAAGGTGTCCTGCTTGTACCGTGGGACATGCGACTTCTCAGGGGTTTGGGGTTCTTCGTAGGCCTCAACAGATCTTTCCCTCCCACCCTTGCGGTCGGTTGACCGTGCCTCTTTGTCGCCCTTCACACGGCCTGGCAGGCTTGCTGTCCGACGGCGCTGTTGGCCTTCGCGTAGTGCGTGTGAAGCTGATGGCGCATCACCATGACCATCACACCCCTCCTTCCCTAGATGGCAAGGACAAACATAGCCGCTGCTGCCGCTGCTACGACTCTGTCTGCGATCGCCTGGGTCTTCTGCTGCGTGGCGTGGATGGGCAGGGGAGGGTGTCCGACCCAGCCAAGGGCTGCGGTGCCGTGTGTTCGCTCTGCCGTCTCCCGTGTCGCCTTCGCATTGGAATCGATCCGAGACAGGGAGGAGACCGTAGGCATGTCTTGTGGATGCGGACGGGGCGCCGGTGTGAGGGTGGGGGAGGTCAAAGAGTCCCCGGCAGACTTCACAGTAGGAGGCCATGGGACACGTGGGGTGCTCTAAAACAACAAGGTCAGGATGCTCGCGACGGCACGGATGTATTTTTTCTTTTTCGATTGGAGAAACACGGCTGAAGTGGAAACGACGAAAGACAAGGTCTAAAGAAGGAAAAAGGAGGTGAGAAGGGGAAAAACAAAAGGAAAGCAGTGTCTAAGGCAGGTTGCACGGCTGTAAAGAGAGACTTGATAATGAGGGGAGAGGGGCTCTCGTGTGATTCCGCTCAAGCTCCGTGTGCCTCCTTCTTCGTGTTACGCCGCTCTAGAAGACTCTAAGGATAAAGTAAACTTCCCTGCACAGCGTGAATGAGGAAAAAATAATATATTTAAAAAAAAAAATGTACAGAAGACGGAGCCAGCAAAAGGATACATTGGTTCTGACAGTTTTTTCAAGTCCGTTGTCGTACCACGTTCTCTTTTCCTGAGAGAGAGAGAGAAAGAAGGCTATCAAACACCACCCCACCAAGACTGCCATGAGGCTGTCCGGTGGAGATTCGCTTCTCTTTGACGTTCTGTCCTCGGCACCTGAGCGTCTCTTCCCTCTTTTGTTTCAACGTTGCTTTCGTGCCATCTGATATACAGAGAGAGGAGGGAGGGAGGGGGGAGGAGAGAAAGAAATGACAGGACAGCAACCACACAGGGTCGACCATGAAGGGTCGATCAGAATCAAGAATGGGGAGAAAAGACATGGTTCACAGCCGTGGCAGAGGGGAAAGAGCGTTATCATGATGAGCGGCTACACCTTGGAGTCTGGGTTCCACCCTGCGACCGAGATCCCCTGCCGCGATGGCAGGATCAGCGCCGTAAGTGCGCCGCCGTAGCAGCACCCCGTGTCAAGCCCAATGGCAAATTTGTTCACCTGCAGGCGACGCTTGGCGTCGTGGCCAAACAGAATAGTCTGATTCGCGTAGACGGTGTCGAGGTAGCCCTTCACAGGGTTCGTGCTGCCGCCAATCGTCCCGTGGCTGCCACCATCGCTGCTGCTATCGCTTTCCTCGTTTTCTGCAGCAGCAGCGGACGGCGGTGTGGCAGAGAAGACCGCTGCGGTCGTTTCGACAGCCCGTGCTGGGTTCTTCTTGAGGAACTTGATAGCCTTTTTGGTGTACAGCTTGGCCCAGCTCTTCCCTTGCTTGTTCCGCTCCAGCGTCGCGTAACGTTCGGAGATGGAAAGCGGCGGCTCCGGTGCCGCCGAATTTGCCTTGTCATCTGCTCCTTCGCTCTTCTTCTTGTTCTTCTTCCCCGTTTCCTGGCCAAGCTTTTTGACGGACAGGAGGTTCCGCATGCGTGTGACGGCCTCGGGGTCCTGGGCCTCCAGGGGGAGCGACGGGTCCACCCCAGCGTGCACGACGATCACGCGAAATTGTGGCAGACGCAGCACGTGCGGCAAGGCAGAGAGGTACTGGTATACGTCCTCGGGGCAGTGCTGCGCAAGAGGAAGGAGGGTGCTGTTCCGCTCCTTCTCCGTGAGGGTGGCCAGTGGGTCGGTGCCGGGGACGGTCGCCGCTTCGCGCAGCCTCTCGTACAGGCGAAGGAGCTTCACGTCATGGTTGCCCAGGGTGCCGTGCGCGTGAATGTCGTGCAGGAAGCGGACCACTTCATACGAGGCGGGCCCCTTGTTCACGAGATCTCCGACAAACACACAGACATCCTCGCTGGTCGAGACTCCATCTGGAGAAGGAGTTGGCTTGCCCTCGGACGCCAGCAAGTCTGGGTTGGCGCGGGTGGCGCTGTTGCTGAAGTTCGCCTTGCGGAGAAGTTCCTTGAGAGGTTCCAGGCACCCGTGGATGTCTCCGACCACAATGGCGCGGCCCGTAATGTTCGCGAGTGTGGTCACCCGCACACCACCTGGGGTAGCTGCGGCATCGGCGGTCTGAGTAGACATGAGAGCGACAGAGACAGTCAGCAGTAGGAGCAAGGGAATCACGATGAGTGGTGATGATAGGGTAGCGTTCTTCTTGGTAAACATAATTCTAGACAGGTGAAGATAGAGAGGAAAAGGAATCGTGAGAGAGACGTTGCTCCTCATCGTGTGAATCAGAGAGCAGCTGGCCACTGCACCGTCCCGAAGGCGTGCCTTCCTCTCCCTCCCGGTGCTGCGGACGTACGAAAGGTTTTGTTGGATTGAGGACCTCATTCTAGTATAAACATTCATCCGTTCTTCTCTTTGTTGAACACCGTTTAGGGTAAGTGATTCGTCATCGTGGCGTCTTGTTTGTGTCGGCTTGAAGGAAAGAAGAGAATTTCTCCATGAGCTCTCGCGCCAACGGAGCCCCGCAGGACCCGCGCTGACGACGAAAGAAGCTGAGCCACGTGTTAGAGGATCATGTTTAAGTATTCTCTCTCTCTTTCCGCCGCCGCGCGGCTCTCCGCTTCCACCAGGCTTGTCGCCTGCTGCAGTTGACGCAGTGCGGAGTAGAGCTCCCTGTCTCCCTCTGCTCCGTCAGACGAGGAGGCCCCGCGTTGCAGTGCGCAGTTCTGGACGCGTAGCGCGGCCCTGCGCAGCGCTGCGGAGGGGTCATCACTATCCCTGGTTCTGGCGACGGGCACGAGGGCCTCCCTCCCTTCGCTGCGTGCAGACAACGGCAGGGAATAGGAAACGTCGCTCCTTGCTACCGGCAAGGTGGCGCACCACTGGGTGTCGTGATGGGGAGGAGCTGCCATATCCGACTTGTCTGAGCCGGAGGCGGCAGAGATGGAGGTCACCTCGAGGGAGATGGTCACAGGTCTCTGTTGGTGGCCATCACCGCCGCGCTTGCTTCTGTCCTTGTCATCGCGACCCGTGTTCGTGGCGGCTGTGCCCCGTGGCTTCCCGCGCATCCACAGGGTTGCGTGGGTGCTGGCAACACGGCTGTCTTCAGGGCCATGTGGATCTGTGTGAGGAGACACGTGGGGTATTGGAGGAGAGCGCCAGCGGGACGAGCGAGCGGCTCTGGTGGGCGTGCTGTGCGTGTGAGAGCTAGTCGGTGATGGGCGCCAACCATGTGCTGCTTGTGGTTCCGTGGGCGACTGCTGCGGCAGGGTGGCGTCGTCCCCGTCGCTCCCAGAGGCATCGCGCTTCCGTATTTGCACTGTGGTAGCAGAAGACGCCAGCGAGTTGCCGGTGCGAAATGCACGAGAAAGAAGGGAGGCCAGCTTTGCTTCTGTCGCATCCGTTTCTAGCATCGGTGGAGAGGGCGTGTTCGTCAGCGAAGGAGGCGTTGGGGATGCGTGCTGTCGCTGCCCTTCCTCACCTCCGCTTAGGCTCGCCCTCCCAACCCTTCCATCGTCGAAGGGAGGTTTCCCACTGTCCGTGTGCTTCCCAACAGTGCCGCGAAGGGTGCCGAGTTCTTTTTTAAGCCGAACATTCTCCTCACAGACCAGTTCATAATCCGTCACGAAGCCCTGTACGGTTTGTGTGAAGATATCGAGGAGTGCTGCATGGGTGTCCGCGCTCTTTTCCCCAGGCCCGGGCCGTCCCCGCTGATGTTCTGCGATGCGTGCGTGAAATGACTCTTGCAGGGTCATGAGAGGCGTCAGCGTTCCGGCCTTTCGCTTTCTCTCGCGATGCGGGGTCGGTGCTGCGGAGGTGTGATGCCCAGAGGATGCAGGAGGTTCCTTTCCGTGCCGTGTGCTGCGTTGGTGTGTGGTCGAGGAAGAAGAAACAAAGGAGGAGGAGGTGGGGACGGGAAAAAGCTCTACATCCAAGGCCGTGCCAGCGGCGACTCCCTCCTCCAGCGGTGCCGTTCCTTCATCGCGGAGCCGCTGAAGGGAGCGCTTCTTTTCCGAGAAGGAAGGACGTTGCGTGCCGGGCACGGACGGTGGTGTCCGTGGTGACTGACCGCCGCGGCGATTTGTTTCGTCCCTCTTCGCAAGGGCGGCAGTCTGCATAGGTGACACCGAAGGACACGGGTGCTGGTGCTGCTCCTTGTCAGGCAGGAGAGACAGGCCACTTGCATCGGCCGGTGCCTCCGCTGCCACCTCCTCCCCAGTGTCGGGCGCAATAGACGTAACGTTGATGCTCAGCGGATCGACAGGGGTTTCGGTCCCCTCCACGGTGGCAGGCACTTCGCCCTGATCAAGCGTCTCCGGTGTTGGCACCGACAGGTTCCGTGACGGTGTCGTCTCTTCTCTCGCCGCCTCTTCCGCGCATGGTGGCTGTGGTAGCGCAGGTGGTACTCCGTGTGGGCGAACCGTGTAGCCGAGGACGTCCTCTGCATTTACCGCAAATCGCTCCAACACGCGGAGGGCCGCCAATGCATTTGCCTTCTGCCGCCTTCCTGCTACACAAGAATCGACTGGCCGGTCTTCTTCCTTTTCACTGGTCGAAGGGATTCCTTGTTCTTGGCGCAGCGTGAGACTTTGGCAAGTGCGCAAGACAGATTCATTGACCGCCTCCGCCTCAGCATCCTGCCGGGCAACCCCAACGACGGTGCACAACGTTGTTGTGCGAGTCAAGCTTCCGTGAACGAGGCGGCAGACAGGATCGGCCGCAGCGCAGGCACGCCCCAACGCAACCTCTCGCGCACGTTTGTTCGCATAGGAGCGAACGCCCTTCGTCGGTACCAGAGGGGCTGTGTGGGGAAGCACCTCTGCCAAGCCCAAGTGCGTTCTCGTGGAGAGTGCATTCACCTCTCCAGCGTTCGCGAGGCGTCTTTTCAGCATTCCACTCTCGTTCTTCTCTTCCTCCTCTCCTTCCGCCCCTGAGCTGTCTGCAGACGTCGACAGCAACGATGACGACACGAGCGGGGAAGGTCCTGCAAGGTCCCACAGCTTCCACACCCCAACAGCGCTGTGCGTGCGCGAGGCGCAGACTAGCAGTGTGACGAGAAGATGCCCTTTCCCCATTTGCGAGGACTGCGGCCGGAGGACGTCAGTGCTCTCGGCATCCGACCCACTGCTGTCCGATGCCGCTGCCTGTGAGAGAGAGGCACGCGTTGATCGACGTTTACCCGAGGAGGCTGTGTGAGTCGCTGGCCTCGGGTGCGCACGTGAGGGCTGCCAGGTCGTGCCAGCCTGCGCAAGTCCGTGCGCCAGGACGGCGTGCACCTCCTCTGCATTATGACAATACACGTAGCGAGCCGCGGGGAGGTCAGAGGGTTCGCGCATGAAACATCCCGTGGAGGATCTTAATCCGGGTGTGGCTGCTGCTGCTGCTGCTGCAGCGTTTGCTTTGGGTGAAAAGACGTCGGTGCGACCGTTCGGGGACAGCAGGTCAACCGTCTCGGTGTCACGTGCCAAGGCAGAAGGCGTCTCCAGTGGACTGGCGTCACGCACCTCTAGTACGCTGATAGCAACTTCGCGAAACGGTGCGGGTGCCGCTGCGCTAAAGATGCGCGCCAAGACAGCGGAAAGCAGATGCCCCGCTGGTGCGTATCCTGCCGTGCCTGCAATGGTGTGCGGTGCCATGGCGTTCGGTTTCTTGGAGAGGGGAAAACTGCTGCCAAGTAGGATGGCTGTTTTGCCGGAAGCCGCTGCCCCTATGCCCAGTGTCAGCACTTCACGATACGCCACCCGTGTCTCCGAGGCCCCTGTTGGCATTCGCCGGCTTGGGTTCCTCACGCTTCCCTCAGGTGGAGACGGGCAGTGGCGACAGTACGTTTGCCCAGCGGCAGAGGGCGGAGCATCCGCCCCAATGAGGAGCTCTCCAGCAATTCTCGCAGAGACGGCCGCCAGCCAGGACACGCCGTGCTCGTCTTCTTGCACCTGTCTTGCCTTCACAGGGGTAGCCCTTGCTGCTGACGGAATGCCCTCCACGCTTGTATACGGTACGCGCACTTCCAGACGGCCTCCCACCGGCGTCGTTAGCGACGCATGGCGTGTGTGGCAGGGTAGCATGGCGAGTCCAGCAATGTGGTGACCGTCGCCGGCGGACGTGATTTGCTTATCTTCCCCATCACTATGCGGAAGGTGCCCTGACGAAGACCCGTGCCACTCTCCGCTGGAGTCCGCAGGCTTTCGTTGCCTAAGTAACGGGTGGATGGTACAAGAATGACGAGGGTATTCTTCTTGGTGTGAGAAGTTCGCCAGCCGACCTCGACTGGCCGCGAGGTGCAGCGCCACAATCCATGTGCACCGTCGAGAGGCTGACGGCTTCCTCGCCCTGTTCTCAGCATGTGTGCGTCTGCGTCTTGTCGCGCCGTCGTTCCAGGTTCCAGGAGTGTCTAAGAGACTCGACAATGAGGACGACGAAAAGAGCGACGATGATGACGACATCGTTGTGGAATCACTCGACTCGAGAGGGTCTAATCTATCAGAGAAGGACATGTTTTTCTATGTGTCTTCTATTTTATTTTATTTTTATGTGTGTGTGTGTGGAGAGTGCAAAAAGCTTCTAGTGCTGTGAAGCAAACAAACAAAGGCACGTTGGAGGGCTCCCAGGAGACGCCACCTTGATGCGTTAGGAATAGAAACAGAGAAGGAACGTTATTGAATGTGCAACGCGCAGCGGTAGAGCGCAACTTACCCTTTTCTCTATCTCTTCTCCTGAGAGAGGGGAAGGGGTTGAGGGAAGCGACTTTCGTAGAAGGTCCCTTGCCAGCAGCCGTTCTGCTCATGCTTTTCAAAGAGTTGGTACATCCGCAAAACAAGAGACCAAGCTGGCGTGCGAAGGGAATGGAAGTCTTCCCCAAAAGACACAGTCGACAGCTCTCGGGATGGGCAATTGTGACTACGCAGAGGCTAGCCCTGAATGACCAGACGCTTCCTCCGTGTAACACAGGGAGAGAAGAACAAAAGGAAAGTGCAACGCTTTCCATTTCCGCATCACATTCATGCTAGTTCTTTTTTTCTTTTTCGGCAAAGCCCATTGATGAGGATGTGTGAAGACATCGCATTCGTGAGAATGCACTGCTACAAATATCTATTGTGTTGTTCGTGTTCGGTCCGTGGAACAGCAACGTTACGAATGAAGTATATTTTCTTTTCTTTCAGAGGCGTCGTCCAGCAACATTCATGGCGCCATCCGCCATTCGCCCACATGTTTTTTTTTTTTTTTTTCTCCCCCAAAGAGCCCATTATGGTTGGTTCACGCAAAGTCAGCCTTTTTGGCATGCTTGAAGAGCTTCACAATCTTCAGCTCCCACAGCACCTTGCGCGCCGCCTCCTTCAGCGTTGGACGTTGTTTTTCCTGCTGCGCCTCCCAGTACTGCTGCTCCTCCACTGGGTCTACAACAATTTGTGGGGGCGGCACGGGCTTCTCTGTGACAGGCACAAGGACGCGCAGGACGATGCCAAGCGGGATCGGCACCACCGATAGCTGCAGGCACTGCCGCCACATGGGCCACGTCAGCGGTGCGGCGCGCATGAGGGTTCCGCCGTACTGCACGCCGAGCACTTGCACGAGAAAGCAGGTCCCCACGACGAGGAGAAACAAGGGTGCGCGGTGAATGCCCTGCAGAATGGACACGGAGGTGTCAAGGATGCGCGCGTTAAACTCGTTGAAGAGCTGCAGCAGCACAAAGACGTTGAAGACGGCGGAGAGGTGCTGCTCCGAGTGGAAGGCGACCCCGAAGAACTCGTGGCCGCGCTGCAGCAGCCAGAGCTGAAGGGCCACCTGGTAGAGAGACTGCCCCAGAATGTTGGCCCACATGCGGCGTGAAATTAGAGGCGCGTTCTTTGGCTTTGGCGGCCGGTCCAGCACGCTCTCCGCGGGGCTTTCCGTGGCCAGCGCAAGGGCGGCCAGCGTGTCCATAATCAGATTCACCCACAGCAGCTGCACGGGCTTCAGCGGCGACTCGTTCGCGGCGTCCGTGAGGCTGCCAATAAACGAGACCACCACCGCCGCGACATTCACGGTCATTTGGAACTGGAGGAACTTGCAGATATTGTCGTGCACGTTGCGGCCCCACTTCATGGCGGTGACAATGGTGGTGAAGTTATCGTCCAGAATGACGACATCCGAGGCGGTTTTGGCCACTTCTGTCCCGCTGTTCATGGAGAAGCCAACCGAGGCGTTCTTCAGCGCAGGCGCGTCGTTGGTGCCGTCGCCCGTCACCGCGACCACTTCGCCGCGCTTCATCAGCGCCGCCACAAGAATCTGCTTGTCCAGCGGCGACGCGCGCGAGATGACCTGCAGCTTGGGTAAGATGGCGTTGAGGGTGCGCTCGGAGCGGGCCATTTCGCGGAACTGCCGCCCCTCCAGCGCGAGGCCCTGCTCGCCCGCCACCACACCGCTGCCAGGCTCGCCGCCGCGGTAGCAGGGTCGGTCTGAGAACCACACGGGGCCGTAGATGCCCACCTCCCGCGCAATCGCCACCGCGGTCGCCTTGTTATCGCCCGTGATCATGCGCACCGTGACGCCAGCGTGGCGGCAGCGGGCGATGGCAGCGGGGACCTCGGGCCGCACCGGATCACGGATGCCCATGAGGCCGAGGAAGACCAAGGGCGGCAGGTTTTCCTCACTGTCCACCTCGGGGAAGGAGAAGGCTTCGACGGAGAATTTGCCGCCGCCGCTGCTGCCCGTCTTGGTGAGCACCCAGCGGCCCCGTGTGGTGCCTTGTTGTGGCTGGGCCGCATCCTCTTTCTCGTCATCCTCCTGACCTGCGGCAGAGCGGCTGCTTGTTTGCCTTGACAAAGGGGCCTCAGCGTACGCCAGGGCAAGGGTGCGCAGCCGGCGCCGCGCCAGCGATAGAATCGCCTTCTCCAGTGCGGCGCGTGTCGCGGGCGTCATATCAACGGTGTTGCCCGCTGCGTCCACGTGCTTGCTGCACTGACGGAGCAGCACCTCGCTGGCACCCTTGACGTGGTAGCGAACGACACCGTCGTGGCGCTCATCACCACCACCAGCACCACCATCCACCCCATGGCGTTGCTTGCCGTTGCGAAGTACAAAGGCCGTCGTCATGCGCTTGCGGGCCGACGTGAAGGGGTACACGCGCAACTCCTTTTGTGAGACAGGGGCCGTCGCCGACCCCATCATCGTCGCGGCCGTGTCGCCCTGTGGTTGTGGCGAGGCAGACGGAGAGCCGGTGCCGCTCGAGGACGTCAGGTCGCCGCTGAGGGTGGGTGCGTGCTCGGACGCTGCTGCCGCACCAGCAGCAGCAGCCGTCTTCTGCCCGTGTGGGTACACGTGCACGACATCCTGAATCTTCTCCAGCAGACGCGCGCGGACCGCAAAGGGATCTTCACCGAGGCGCTCGACAAAGCCCAAGAGCGCTTGCTCCGTCTTGTTCCCGTACAGCTTTGTGGTGGTCGCGCCGGTGTTGTTTTTCGAAGTGGGGCTGCTTGGCACCGTGCGACGCTCGCACTTGGTGTTCATGGCAATCGCCTCCATGAAAAGCTCTCGCAGCCGGTCCGACGCCCCCGGTTGGGACGATGGGAAGACGTCGGAGAAGGCTTTGGCAGTCTTGTCCGATTCGTGCGCCGCCGCCGTGTTTGGTGACAAGTGCGCTGGCGTGGCCTCGTCCTCGTTGAGCCCGGCGGAAGCCCGGCTGCTTGCCAGCGGCACGATAAAGTGTGTGCCGTCCGCGAGAAAGCCGTCGGTGACGGTCATCTCATTCTGGGTCAGTGTCCCTGTCTTATCCGTGCAGATGGCCGTTGCGCCGCCCATGGTCTCGCAAGCAGCTAGGTGGCGCACCAGATTATTCTCCTTGAACATTTGTTTCATGCTATACGCCAGTGCAATGGTCACGGACAGCGGCAGGCCCTCCGGCACGGCGACGACGACAATGGTGACGGCCGTCATGAGGTTGTCGAGGTATTTTTTGTAGTCGAACGGGTGCGTGCGCTTCACAAGGGTGTCGTAGGACTCCTTGGCGCTGAGAATGGTGAACATGAGGAAGGCAGCGGCCATGCCGAGGTAGCCAATCTGATCCGCGAGCACGGTGAGCTTCTCCTGAAGCGGGGTTTCTTCTTTTTCACGACGCACTTCCATGGCAATCTTGCCGGCAAAGGAATGAATACCGACCCCTGTGACGAGAATCGTGCCCTCGCCTTCGACAACGTTGGTGCCCGATCGAACCAGACAATCCGCGTGTCGACGAGGGTGACCGCTGGTGCTCCCTGCGGCCCCGTCCTCACTGCTAATGTCATCGTAGGCGACCTTGACCACGTCGTCGTTCTCACCGGTCGCCGCGCTCTCGTCGATCTTCAACTGGGTTGCGCGAATGACCACCCCGTCGACGTCCAGCACATCACCGCCGCTGACGAGCAGAACGTCGCCCGTGAGCAGCTCCGAGTCCAAAATCTCCTCCTCAACGCCGCCGTTGCGAAGTACCTTGACTTTCTTGGGAGGCTTCTTCGCACTGAGCTCCTTGAACTTGAGCTCTTTTTGATAATTGTTGATGCTGCCGACGGCGGTGACCAAGCAGACAGTTAGCAGGATCGCGGCCCCGTCCACCCACCCATGTGCGTAATCCACCTCGCCCGTTTCCGGTGATGGCACCAGCAGCCCCAGGGCGAGCGAGATGACAGCAGAGACAATCAGAATTTGCAGCATGCGATCCTCCAGACTCTCCATGACAAAGTCCCAGAAGGTGCTTTCCTCCTCCTCGGGCAGCACATTCTCGCCAAAGGCATCGATGCGTTGCTGGCGCTGGGCATCGGCAGCGGCAGCGGCTTTGTCCTTGTCTGTTGGGACACTCAGCCCTTTGTTGATGCTTGTCTTGAGCTTCTTCGCCAAGCCTTTCACGCCGCCGAGGCTTTTCAATATATCGACGCCGTGATCCACATCCGCCACCATTTCGTGCAGCGTGGCCGTGTCGACGAGGAACGCCGACGTGGGAGGCGCGGCGGGAGATGCTGCTGGCATTGTTTTTTTTTTTCTTTTCTTGTTATTATGTTTTCTCTCTTTTTTAGGGTTGGATAAAGAAAAAAATAAATCAAACTGGGTTCTGCACGTGGCGTGTGTCGTCAACGTGTGATGAGAGACGGTAGGAAAGGACTCTGCAAGGACACGGATTGATAGTGTTTTAAACCAAATCAGCAGGATCTTGTCTCTAGTGAAAGATAAAAGTGAAAAGGAAATAAGAAACAGGGATGTACGGAAGCGTCGACGGCGCGCACACGCACACAAACAAATACAGGTAATGATGTTGGTGTGAATGTCTTGCACAGAATGCGCACCGTGAACGTGTCGCTGTCGACGAGTGACGAGTCCGAATAATGGGAGGATCTAGACGGGACGGAAGAGGGAAAGGAATAGGGTTTCCCAGCTAAACAAGATGAGTATTTGATAAGTAATCTTTCGTTTGAAGTGCTATCATTTTTGTTTTATTTTTGCAGCCAATGCCCGAAGCGTTCACGTACCAAAGGCACAAGGGCACAGCGGCACGAGTCGCGAGAGGGATGCCACATAGGGAAAAGGGAAAGGAAGAGCTGTGCGTACACGAGGGGGAACGGACCGTACTCATCCATGAACATGAGGTTCCGACACTCCAGCTGGCTGGCCTGAGGACAAGCTACTTCAGACAATGTTCGTCTTTCCGTTGAAGGAGGCTTCCTTGGCCCAAACCTATCCTCCCATAAACCTCTACCAGGAAAACGAAGCTCGAGGCGATGCGCCGGACGTGCAAAAAAAAACAAAAAAAACTAAGCAACGAGTGCCTCTCACACGTCTCACGGGGAAAATGCCGAGGTGTGACTCTCTATTTACCCCTAGGTCTCTGCATCCGCAGGGGCGCATTCCTTCACTACTGTATGCTTTTTGGAGCAGGTGTTTCTTTTTTGTGGTGCTTGCGTTTGTGTGACCTTTCGTGAGGGTGCGTGTGCGTGTGCTGCAGACCACGAAGGGGGGTGACCGTTGATGTAGTAATATACGAAGAAGAGAGAGAGGGAGAAAGAAAGAAAGCCTCCCAGGGGGGAAAAACAACAACGAATCATTGACTACATGGCTCTGATCCGAAAGTTGTTTGTGCAGAAAGAGGAAGAGGGAGAGAAGAAGAATACAAACATAATGAGAAGAAGAAGATCGAGCATAAAAATTGGGTGATGGGGAAGAGAGAGAGAGAGGGTGGGGAAGAGACTCCCCCTGCCCTTGGCTTGTGTGCACATATCAACTTCCTGATTACATCCCGGCGAAGGGAGTAGATGGAAGCGCGATTGAAAAAAAAGAAGAGAAAGAAAGCATGTGAATGAAAGCAGGTGATCAAGGGGGAAAGAGAGGAGTAGAATTAAAGCAAAGAAACAGCGTCGCGAGGGAAAAGCGTAACCAAAGAAGTGGTGTAAGTGTGGGAGTTCACAGAGAGGGAGAGAGAAGAGGGTTCGAAAAGAAGAATGAAAGTGCGACAGGGCGGGAGGGAAACCAGCGGCAGAAACGGCCGTCCCCCATCGAAGGATTCGAGTTGGAAGAGAGAGAGCCTTCACATCGAAACGCAGCTTAAACCATCGAATGGATAAGACAAAGCACTCGCTGTCATGAATGCCGTCAGTGTGCGTGCCTGCAAATACAGACACGTACACTATCCGATTCCAAATTGGAGAGGACCTTCGCGCAGGTGTACTGGGAGGAGAAGAAAAAAAAAGGAGTAATAACAATAGCAGAAAACAGACCACAGGGATATCAGATTGTGGGAAACCAACTCCTTGTCAGCCCAACATCGGGCCACAGGACGACAAAAAAAAGAATAATAATATACAATCACAATTGGCTTCCTCTGTTGGTCGAAGCTGCGTTCGCTTCACCTTTGTTGTAGCAGCCAAACACACGTTTTCTTTTGTTGTTTTTCCACGCCGTCTTTTTTTTTCTTCCGTTCTATGCTGCTTTCTCTGCAACCGAATGGAAACGTTCGGACAGCTGAAAAGACAAAACATGCACCCACCGCTGCTCACCTCAGCCTGCTTTCTGGTTCACAGCCTTCGTCTTCTTTCTCTTGCCAGACTCCTTGTCCGCCTTCGCGGTGCTGCCTGTGTGGCTAGGCACGGCGTGAAGGCTATTGCCGCGCGTGCCATTGTTCAAGCTGGCGGTATCGCTCGGGGTGTCGGTGGTGGCCCCACCCGAGGAGGAGGCGGCCGGGTCGACGTGCGCTGTCTTGCCTTCCTTTTTCCCAGAGGGGCTGCCGCTGGTGCTGGGGCTTTCCTTCTCCTTCTCCTTCTTTGCCTTCAGCTGCTCCTGCTCACGCTTCCGGCGCAGGCGCTCCTTCTCCTCGCGCTCCACCCGCAGCCGCGTCGCCTCCTCGTCGACTTCCTTGGCCTTGAGAAGGTTGGCCGTGACCTCGCGCTGCTGCTCCGGGGTCAGCTTCGCGGCGAGCCCGTCGGTGCCTTGCATTTCCGTGTTCATCACGGTGAGGAACTGGGCATCGGCTTCTGCCGTCGCGTTGACTTTCTTTACACCGAAGCGACGGGGCTGCGACGGGACGCCGTCACCAAGCCCTGCGTCTGTGTCGTCGCCATCGTCAAAGTTGTCGAGCCCCATCTCCTTGAGCCGCTCCTTCTTTGCCTTGGTGGTGTACTGATTGCCAGCCTCGGACATGTGATCCTCGCAGCCCGGCGGGTCCCAGACGTACCCGTGGCGCGCGCCTGTCTGATAAAAGTAGTGCAAGTACTTGCGGACGGCGGCGTAGTGCTCGGTGCCCTGCTGCTCCATCCAGAAATCGTAGCGCAGCTGATCAAAGGTGCGTGGGTCGTCAATTTCTTGCTCGGGGTCGTACACGGCGCTGGTCGGCTGCGACAGCGGCACCGCGCGGCCATTGACGTTGTGCGACCACTCGTACTCGGCTCGTCCTGCGGCTTTCCGTGATTTGCGATTGCGCTCCTCCTGCTTCTCACGCTCCTTGCGTTCCTTCTCCAGCTTGGCCTTCTTCTCTTTTTCCTTCTTGGCATTCACAGGCGCATCGGCAGGACGCTGGCGGCACCATGCGTAATGAGAGTTCTTCTGGCACTCGTCGGTCTTTTGAAACGCACGCAGGTCGCCCACGGTGGCTTGCTTGTACAGCGCGTAGTACATGGCGCGCATGGGCTCCGGCATGGAGTAGGGCTTACGAGGGAAGTTGCGAATGATGCGCACGGCTTCGAAAAACGCAATCCACTTCAGGTCCTCAAGCTCTCGCTTCTCCGCCGCGAGTTCAGCAGCGGACTTTCCGACTTCGGACGCCTCACGCGCGATGCGGTCGGCCTCGGGCTCCGCCTCTCCTTTCAGCAGGTACTCGTCGTAGCCAGGTGGGGCCCAAGCAAAGTCAGCGCGGGTGTTGACAGACTCGTAGAAGAGCTTGACGTAGCGGTCCCGCGCCTCCTCGCGCGGTGTGCCGCGGGCCATCTTCCAGCCATATACCTTCCAGTAGCCTTCCCAATCGCGGAACAAGGAGGGTTGGTTCTGGATTTCGTAGTTGGTGATGTCACCTTCGGTGGCCTGCTTGAAGTGCACGTAGAAGGTGAGACGAATCAAGTCTGACACGTACACGTAGCCTTCCTTGGGTACACGCTGCGCGTACTCACGGGCCTCGACCAGGCTCTGCTCGAGTAGCTCATGGGACATGGTATCAAAGTCCACCGGGCACACCAACATCTTTGGGTTGCGGATCGCGATGAAACTTTCGAATCGGCGGTCGAGCGCGCGGCGAGCCTTCAGTGTGAGGGTGTGCGTCTCGGGGTCATAGTCAGGGTTCGGGGGCTGCTCGTAGACCCACTTGCCGTGCTTGTTTTTGGAAATGACGATGGAGGGGATGTCGGGCGCCTCTGGGGGCTCGAAGATGGGGCCGTCCTTCCATTCCTCATTGCGGCGGAACGCGCGACGGAAGAATTCAAGCATGTTAGCACGTGCTGCGTCTCACGAACGGGGTAGATAACACTTGTAAAGTAATGATAATAGTAATACTTTTTTGAAAAAAAAAACGTGAAGGGAAATCCACCGTCACAGGTGAAGCGAGGAAAGAGGCGCTGCCGAAAACAAGAGCCAAGCGCCGTGAAGCCAATGTATCACACAGGGCAGACTCGAAAGGGCAAAAAAAAAAGGCGTTTTGATCCTCTCTTCTCTTTCTTTGTTTGTTTTGTACACAGGTGTGTGCGTCTCAGTTAACCAGCAATGAATGCTTTTTCTTCTTGTTTCTCACGTTGTGATGAATACCGTTATCGCCAAGAAGTACAAGCGAAAAAGCAACGGATGCCGGTGCGAACACGCAGATACACAAGGACAGCAAAAAGAAAGGATAATAGAGAGTTCAGATACCCCAACAAAGATAGAAAGAACGAGGGAGTGAGAAACACACGAGAAGAAAAAAAAAGGACGAAAAAAAAAGAAACCAGAGCTTAAACCTTTGAATGCGTGTTCACAAGAGTCACAGGAGTGCTTCAGGGTTAAAGGAAAAGAGGAAAACGAATCAAAGCGAATATGGCACAGATACACACACGAAAAAACAAGAGGAATATGGAGTACGAACTCGACACAATCAGGGGAAGAGAAGCGGGGAGAGGGGGGGGGGGGAGAGAGGGTTAGTAGAGAGGAGGAGGGAGGGGGGAGAGGGGTACACACACAGAGTGAACGTCAAAAAAGAATAAAAGGAGAAGCGTGGAGTGGAGAAAATTGGGAGCCCTCAAGGAAAAAAAAAAGAAGAGGAAAGGCACACGAGGGTCTTTAAGGAATAGCACTGTCTTTTGTGAATTGGTTCTCTTTGCTTGATACTTTTTTTTTTTTTTGGAAGCGTTTCTTTCTTTGGTTGCGTGGTAAAGTTCATCGAGTGTTTTGAGGAGGAACGAGGAGGAGAGGAGAGAGTGGAATAGGGTTGGAGCAAGCAGTGAGGAGAAAAGGAGAGAGAGAGAGAGACAGAGTCATCTCTTCCGTCAACCCTGGCGAGTACACACATCCACACGCGTAGTGGAACCTTGTTACTTTTTTTCGAAAAAGCGTTCCTTCTTGGAGGACTGGTACACGCGCGTGGCTGGGGTTTCACATGCTTCCTTAATTATGTTTCAGTACAGTACATCTTTCTTTCTTTTTCTTTGTGCGTGTTTGTCTTTTTCTTTGCCCAACGCAATCACAGAGAATGCCGAGCCCTTTCACGTGACAACACGGAAAGCTTTTGATGCCCACTCTCGACCCGCCTTCCTCACAAACACACGCTCATACTCAGCATCTCAGAAATAAAAATAGAAATGGCGTCGACGGGGAAAAGCCATGCAGATCACTTTCATTACAGTGAGACAGTACGACAGAAGGGGCGCAAAGGAGGAAGAAGGAAAAGATGAGACTGTCGAGCATGGGAATACTCATTCGTGTCTGTATCGACAATCGAAAAGTAAATAGCTCGGAAATTGGGGTTTGGAATGCAGTGAAGGGAGAGGTGCGAGTGTTAACAGCGCTCACCTCAATCCCACTTTTTTTTTTTTTGGAAAAAGAGAGAGATGTGAGATTTTTGTGTGATGACGTATGTGTGCGTCAAAACATATGCAAGCTAAAAGAAATAAATAAATAAAAGGAAGAACATTATTGAGAAGGCGACGTCAGCTTTTATAGACCCAAGGAGGAGGGTGTCCGCTGGAAAAAAAAAAGGAAGAAACAAGAAAGGTAGAGAAACCCAGACATCGTCATGCATGTTGTCTTCACTTTTTTCCTTTCTCTCTCTTTCTTTCTCTTTTCTGTGCCTCTTATACTTTCCCAGTCCTCTTCGAGTTAGCAAACGCACAGATAGTCGATGCCCGTGAGGCTGCCATGCTCGCTCTGATACACTAACTCCTTCGTGCGCTCTGCCATGTGGCAGCGATAGACCGCGCCGCCAATGTCTGTCACGTACATGTACTCGTACGCCGCCTCACCGCTGGCTTTCGTGCACGCACAGGTGGGGGTTAGCGTCGTTGCTTCGCTTGTGGCCGCGGTGTCTGTCTGCGATGCCTTTGCCTTGCTTTTCTTTTTCGACACCGCAGCACCGCCGCCACCACAAGCACATCCGTCATGAGGGCCGCAGGAGCAGAGGCAGGCGGCGTTGGCGGCCCACGCCAATCCAATAGCCTCGTGAAAGCCACGGATCAGCACCTCGTGTGTCTTGCCAAGCTTTGGGTAATTCACAGGCACGGGAAGGCGGCAGCAGCAGCAGCACGTGCAGGTGGAACCGCAGCACCCACCGCCTGCCGTGCTGTTCCCGTCGTTCTCCTTATTGTCCCCACCACAGCAACCACACCCAGCCTCCGTACCCTCGCCGTCACAGGCACAGACGCAGCGGCCCGTCTGCGCATCGCAGCACACGCGAACGGTGCTGCCCTCGCCGTGGGCGGACGGCTTCCGTGCGTACGCATCACGATGCCGACGGTTGGAAAAGTACTTTAGCGTCGCGCGGTTTAACGAGTTCCCGCCCATCGCGTCGTCGCCGCGGTCGGTCCAGTAGAGGTAGTGGTGAACCGGGTCAATGAGGAGGTCAATGGGCTCGGGCAGATGCTCCTTGAGCACGAGCACGCACTCTGGTGGAATGACACCCTCGGGTAGGTTGGGCTTGACCACCTTTGCGGCCTTCTTTGTTTTCTTTTTCCCTTCTTCACCCTCAGTATCATCTTCTGTGGTGGTGGGAGGTGGTGCCACGACAACGTTGTTGGTCCGGAAATGATACGGTGCGGCAAGAATTGCTCCACAGCCTGCCTTGGAAGGACCCTTAACGGTAAAGTAAATGTAGTTGTGGGCCTCGTCCAGCGCCATACCAACACAAAAGTGCTTCTTGTCGTCATCGGAGTTGGGCTCGCAGCCGTCCACCGCCTCAGGCACGCGGGTCGGCTCCTCGGTGCTGGTTTCGCCTGCGCCAGCCTCCTCGCCCTCATCCTCCTGATGCTGCTGTTGCTGCTGCTGCTGCACTTCCCCATTGTTGCCGTTGGCGCTGTCACCGCCACGACGACGGCGCCGTTGGGCGGCGATGACTTCATGAATGTACACGAGCGGCACCACCTCCTGCGTGTCCACGTTGTACTTCTTGATCACATGGCCTTCCCGATCGGAGAAGAAGATGCTCTTGCCATCGCGCGTGACGGCGAGCTGCTTGGACGTCGTGATGAGGCCTTCGTCCACAACAGGGTTCTCCTGCCGCTCCTTGCGTGTGATTGGCTTTCGGCACTCGGCCCGTGTGTAGCGCGCCTCCTCCTCCGCGTGCTCGGCGAGGCGCTCCGAGGTCAAATTAACCAGACGCAGCGGGCGCTTGGTGGGTAGCTTCCTTGCCGATGCGTTGCCGATAAAGAGGTCCGCCACACAGAGATAGCCATTTTTGCGGTGAAAGTCAAACTTATCGCGCTCCTCCGGGGCGGGGGTGGGCTCACCCATGTTATCCCAGAACACCAACACTTGCTGCTGGGGTGACGCATGGTGAGACGAGGTTTCCTTGTCCGCCGCCTTCCGGCCTTTCTTTCCTTCCCGCTTCTTTTTCTGCACCTTTGGCTTGGAGACCTTCGGAATTTGCAGGGCAAGGCCGTCTGGGCGGGCGCACAGGGTGTCAATGCACACTTGCTTGTTCCCGCCATCTGTGTCCGTCATGACAATGGCATCCCCACTAAAGTCGAGGAAGACGAGCTTGTCAGAGGACATGATGATAGTGGGTGTTGATGTGTATATCTTTTTTTTTCTTGGGTGAGCAATCTGATTTTTGTTGTTGTAGAAGTGTACCTTGTCAGTCTTGCAAATGGATATAAAATGGCTTTATGTAAGTGGTTGTTGATTGGACGATATATGTGTGTTGGTGTGCTTTGAAGGACAAAGCGTGCGGAGAAGTGCAAGATATAGAATATAGATATGACTGTCGGATGATCAAGTCCTTCCCGCTGTTGCGTGTTGGTATTCACTGTGAGGGGGTGTGCCTAGAACTACCCAGACGTGCGTAGAAGTGGTGTGCGAAGACGAGGTGTACATGGCGATGGGGTGACATGGGCTCGCACTGCAATGAGAAGTTGTGCACCGCCAGCGCCTCTGACGTTCCATGCCCAGAGGGCCTTTCCACTGCTCGCCAGGAAGCTGCCGAGGTGCACCGTATCTGAGCAATGGTATTCTCCTCACCTACGCAATAAAGGGTGACTCCTCGCCCCGCTCCCCCCCCCCCCACACACACATTCAGCCAAAGGAAAGAGCACAGTGAAGAGACATGAGGATGTTTCCGCTCATCCTACACTTGCTTCCGCCTCTCCCATCCATTCATGAGTGCTGACGTGAACACTTTTTTTCTTTTCATTTTTCATTTGTCTGATGAAGGTGAGCTTGAATAAAGGTTAGAATACGGTAGTGGTTGGTGAGAAAGGGGCGTTGATGAATGAATAATGAATAAAAATAAGGAGAGAAAGGAATTGTTGTTGAGTAGGCACATACATAAAGAAGAAAGAAAGAAAGAGACACCCAGGGAAAGCGATAGCGCCGCTTCAGGACCTCTTGGATTTTTTGCCAGATGAAAAAAAAAAAGAAAAATACGGCGTGGGGAAAGACAAGGGGAAAATCAATGTTGGTGGAAGAGAAAAAAAAAGTCACTCAAAGAAGGCAGACAACGGATTTACCTTGCTACTTTCGATCTTCTTTTCTTTTTTTGTTGTTATTGTTCCTCTGCCCCTCATTGGTGTTTTTCTCCCTACTGACGAAGAAGGGCTTCCCTGTCCTTCCCCACACCGTTTGACGTGAAATACTTTGTTTTTGTTTTTGCTTTTCTTTTTTGACCGTATCATTCATTCCGCCTGCTTTCGCTCCGTTTCATTTCCTCTGCTTACGCGGGGACCCACGGGTGGCCCTTCTCCTTCGTCACGTTCATGATGAGCTCCACGTACTTGGCCTTGGCGTCCTCCTGGCTCATGCCCTTGTTCGCCGCCCATGCGTCGTACTTCTGGCGAGCCTCGATCTGCACCGCCCACGGCTGGCTGCCCTTCACGTCGCCCTCGGTCGCCTGCTTGAAGAGGGCGTAGGCCTTGAGCTTGGTGGCGACGTCAAGCTGGACGGGACCATCCTTGGGGAGGGAGCGAACGTACTCCACGGCGGTGTTGAAGTGAGCGGCGGACATGATGATGTATTATTGTTCTTGTTTTTTGGTGGTGATGGTGGGGTTAGATAGTGAATAGAGGAGAGAGCGAAATAGCGAGAGAGAAAGATCTTTTCCCCACGGCAATTTATTGTAAAACAGGAGTGGGGATGCGTGCAGAGAAGGATGCGAGTGCGTGAAGCGGAGAATTACAGGAAGGTGGAGAAGGTGGGATAGTGGCTGTCGGCGAACTCTTCGCGTTTGGGGAATTATTTCAGCGGCACAGTACAGCTGCGACGAATACTTTTTGAGAGGAAGTGGTTTCATGTGCACATGACTCGGGAGGAGAGCGAGGGGTGGGGGGAGGGGCTGCTGCGCGCAAGCTGTAGTGCTCTTCACGCAGAACCTGAGCGCACGCAGCGCTTGTTGCCGTCGTCGTCTGCTTCCCGATCATGAGCACTCCTCAAACACTTTTTTTCGTTTCATGAACCAATTATTTTTCTTTTTTGAAATTGTTTTCTTGTACACACCACCGTAAACAGACAAAAAAGGTCGCGAAGAGGGTGAGGAAAGGTATGACAAACATAACATAACCTCTACAATGCTCCGTCGTGAATTCGCATTCCTTGTTCTTTGCTGGATTGGGCTTGCTGACGTTTATGTTTCGTGTGTGCATGATCAGAGGAGATAGATAGAAGCACTCGTTCTTGCAGTGAAGGCAACGGGAAGAATCAAACAGAAAGGTTGGAAAGGAAGTGTGAAAAAAAAAACGGAAAAAGAGAGAGAAAAAAAAAAGAAATGATGCTGAGGTTGCGAAGAGTACGAAGGGTACGAAGGATGCACACAAGGTTTGTGCCTGAATCCGTATCTGGGTGTACGTGTGTATCTCGCATACGTGCGAGTGAAAAAAAAAAAAAAAAAAGAAGGTGCCGCATCGACGAGCGCACCGTGCACGTTGACATAGTGTGTGCCGTAGTGATGTTGGTGATGGCGGCAGGAGAGTGGGGAGGAGGAGGGGCAACAAGCAATACACTCTGTATTTCCCAGGCTGCTTCGTGGTGATAGAGGACCAACAGGCGATCGCGAAACAGCGGGAGAGAGAGAGAAGAACAGCAACAATAAGATAGGAAGGACAGATAGAACAGCCAGAAGAGAGAATGAGGTGGGAAGGAGAGTGGGTTGATAAATGAGAAAGAAAAACGACAAAAAATAATAAATAGGCAGAAAACAAACGTGAAGGTTGGAAGAAAATCATAAAGAAAAACATGTACGTCAAAAGGGAAGAAGATAGGGAGGGGACCCACCGTGAAGTGCCGAAGGACGTCTGGTTTCACTCTTTTGAGAACGGGGAGAGAGAGCCGTGAACAAGACAGCGAGGAAGGGGAGAATACAAAGACCTAGAAGAGGGGAGCAACGGGATTTCTCACATAGGGCGTGTAAAACGTAAGAAATAAACAAAACTTTGAATAAGACTGAAGAGCAAGTATCCACTTTTCACTGGAGGTGGCGGCTGCCCATCCTACACGAGCACTGGCTCGCTCACAAAAAAAAAAAAAAAAAGTGAGATGAAAGAAAGAAAGAAAGGAGGGGAAGGAAGGGGCATGAGGGTTGCGCAAACAGGCAACAAGAAGGAGAAAAAAAAAAAAGAAATAGAAAAATGTTCGGATGAATGGCTGTAAAGACAAAAAAAAAGAAGAGCACATGGTTCAGATCATCATTCAACGGCTTGCGTCTGTGGGGAAAAGTGAGAGATAGCGCAACGAGATGCAGAAACAGGAAAGGGGGCGAGAGAAAGAAAGAAAAAAAAAACCACCCAGAAGGAATGAGCAAATGGAGGAAGATAGCACGTCACACTGAAGCGGTACAGGTTGAGGGGGAATGTGTCAAGTAGAAGAGAAAGATATATATCTGGTGAGCGCGTGTGTGCGTGTGTGCTGTGTGTGCTGTGTGTGTGTCTTCTCTCTTTCATGCGAGAACACCACAAAAACGCTCCGCAGCACAACTGCAGCGAGAGGGGTAACAGTCACATGTTTTCCTGCGGTGGAAAGAAAAAAAAAAAGATGGAAGAGGAAGTCAAAAACAAAAACAAAAACAAAAAGATAAGAAAAATGATGAGAGAGGAACATATGCACACACGCTGGGGAACAAGCGAGCGCGCGCGCACCTATCGTTTGCATTTCCCCGCAGGTGCGTAACGTTTCTTCTTCTTCTTCTTCTCCTCACCTCAGCCGCACGGGATTCAGCATCGATAAAGGACGGCTTTGAAAAAGGGACTTCATGCAGGAGGTAACGCAGAGGCGGTGGGGTGCAGAAGAGGTCCGCGTGATCGGTCCAAGAGCTTGGCGAGCGACACACAGGAAGAAGTTTCGTAAAAAGAGTGAGACAGCAGCTGAAATGATTTGTCTTTTTGGTGAAGAAGAAGGAATAGCATGGGAGAGGGGCGATACGTGTTATTTTTTCTTGTGTGTGTGTGTGTGTGTGGTGTGGGTGTGCTTCGAAAATGATGATCTACAGAATTCGTTGAGGAAGAGGAGAGTGCACTAAGGACAGAAAACGTTTTTTGTTGTTGTTGTCGTTAAAAGAATAACGAATTGGAAGAGTTAACGTTTACGAGAAACGCAGAAGAAAAGAAAAAAACGAGGAAGAGAGAAGACGGGGAGCTCCACTGCAATTCGCCATCCTCATTTTTTGACTTTTTTTTTGTTGTTGTTAAGCTGTTTGTTGCTTACCGTTCGCAGCTGCTTGATTTCCTGTGTGCACGCTCACCTCGTGTTTCACGTTCAACGCTTTTTCCTTCATGCGAAGAGCATAAAGAAAAGGGAAGGGATGGGAGGAGAGCAGGGGGAAAGGGAGATCACTTCCCCTGGAGAACTTCAAGAGATGCGTTGGCGCGTTACAGCTCGTCCATGTCGTCCTCCTTCACGTCTTCCTCCGCCGCGGGGGCCTCGCGATCCTGCACAGCGTCTTCTGTTGTTTCTCCTTCCTCCTCCTCAGCTGCAGCAGCCTTGTCTGCATCGGTCCCCTCCGCCGGGTGCTCCTCCGACTTCACCTCGTCGTCGGCGTCGCCATTGTAAGGCACGTAGCCGCCTTCTTCTTCTTCCTCTTCCTTCCCCTCCGCGGCAGGCTGAGGAGCAGGGTCCTCCACTGGGTACTCCCCATTCGCTGCCGGCGCTTCCCCTGCTGGCGTCACCCCGGGGTAGTACGTCACTGGCACGTCGCCGTGGCCAGCGCTGCGGCTCTGCGTGGCCGTGGGTACCCCTACCACTCCATCGTCCTCCTCCTTCGCCGCCGCGCCACCCTTCGCTTTCGTCTCGGTGCTCTCGTCATCAGGATAGGTGATGGGTGGCATGCGCTCCATGACCGCCGCTACCACCGGCTCCGTAAACTTGCGCTGCGCGCTCTCCGCCTCGGTAAGGCCCAGGGTCTGGTAAAGGTGGCTATTCACAGACTGCGTGTACACAGGCTTGAGCGTCGACTCCTCTACAACAATCCGCTTCGCACGCACCAGCGCCGGCTGGTTGAGGTAGTAGCGCTCCCGACGACCCACACAGGTGGTGATGTTGTCTTCGAGGAAAGCGGCGCAGGTGAACTGGGTGAAGTGAGACTTGAAGCGAATCACCGCGGGTTCACGGTCGTACTTGGAGAGCGCCGCCATGGACGAGGACGCATCGTCGTCTCCGCCACGGCCACTGGCGCTGAGGGCGGAAGAGACCCCCAAGCCCCGCATCGACGCGTCCGATGCCCCAGCCGCGAAGGCCTGCTGGCGCTGTGCCTCGTATGCGGCGTTGGTGTTCCGGTGCCGCTGCTGCTGGCGCTGGTGGATCTTCTGCTTTTCGCGTAGGTAGGCCATGACGGGCTTGCGGTCCTTCTCCGCTGGGCACATGCAATTCACGACGCGCTCGAGCTCGCTGGGGGGTAGGTTAAGTAGGCACGTTTCGTAGCGCGCGACAAGGGTCGCAACGAGGGACGGAGGCAGGGCAGGTAGGTTCTTCATGTCCACAACGGTGCTCGAATCCCCGCCATTGTTCACCACGATCTCATTCTCCACAGCACGGAGGTAGCCCTGCATGAGACGAGCGTCCACCGCATCGACGTCAGGGTCGGCGCTGCGGCTGACCGAGGTGTACTGACTCGTCGGCAGAAGGAGCGGCTCGCTAGCGCGCGCCCGCTGATGGCTGGCGTTGGTAACATAGACACGGTGCTGCGGAGGCTCGTTGACCGTGCTGCGGCGCCGGCTCGCACCGTCGCGTGGTTCCGCCTTCTCCGCACCGCGCGCGCCACGCGCAGCGTTGGTACTGTTGTTCGTGTACGAGTCGGGTGCGTTAACGATCATCACGTTGGTACCGACAGCGTGCAGGCCACCGGCACCACCGCGGCTGCGACGAATCACAAGGGGAATGTTCTCCGTCCCCACGGGACCGTAGTTGGCAAACGGATTGTAAGTCGGGCCGCGTTGCTGCGCATTCTCGCCCTCCTCATCACTGCTGTCCTCGAACGCGCGCGCCCGGGTGCTCTTCTTTTTCTTCTTCTTGTCCGCGTCTGCTTGGCTGCTGCTGCCCGCGGTGCTGCTGTAGGTGGCGACGAGCTTGTCAGCCTTGGCCTGGCGCTTCCGTGCGTGGGACCGCGAGGCCTTGGCGCGCAGTGGGTCGTCAACGACCGGCGTGACGACAGCCTCGCCCTCGCTCTCGCCTTCCGGTGCCGCCTTCGAAGCCTTGCTCGCGGCCGCCGCCTTCTTCTTGGTCTTCTTGGGCTTCCCCTGCGCTACGGGGGCGGGGTCCTCGGTGGGGTACTCGTCGTCCGCCGCCTTGGCAGGGCTCACGCTGCGGCTCTTGTTTGTCTTGGCTGACTTCTTCTTCTTCTTCTTCTCTGCCGGTGCAGCGGCTTCGGCGGCACTGGTGCTCTTCTTTGTCTTCTTCTTGTCTTGTGGCTGGGCCGCAGCTGATGTGGCTCTTTTCTTTGCCGACTTCTTGGGTTCCGGCTGCGCTTCGACAGCCGCGGAGTTTGCGGGGGGAGCAGACGGGGTCCGCTCCGCCGCTGCTGGTGCTGCTGCGGGCCTTTCCACGGCACGGTCCGTGGTGATGACCGTGGGAGGGGCCGCCGGCTCCTCCCCATTCTCCGCTTCATTCTTATTCTCACCTCCGCCGTCCGCCTTTTCCGCTTCCGTGGCCGTCGACGGCGCGTCGCTATCGGTGTCCCCGGTGTGCGGCTTAGCGCTGGGGTCAAGCGTCACAGAGGGGCCTTCGTAGCTCATGGTCTGCTGCCGAGGGGCAGGGTCCTCAGTGGGGTACTCAGCCGCTTCCTGGGCAGCAGCAGCAGCAGCAGCAGCAGCAGCGGCGTCGGCCTCTTCTTGAGCCTTGCGCTGCCGCTCTGCCTCTTCCTCTTCCTCCTCGGCCGCCGCGTCCGTGATGGGGCCGGCGATAGGGGCGGTCTGGCGGTAAGCATCGGGGTCGTCGCTGTCGGCGTCGCTGTCAATCTTGTACTTGCTGATGTCGATTTTGGGAGGTGGGGGGAGGAGATCCTCGGTAGGGTACTCGTCAGTCATGTTTCCGCGCTTCTTGAATATGCGGGGTTTTGTTTTCTTTCTGTATGTTTCCTTATCGTTTTCAGGTGGATAGGCACTGTATCACAGGAGGAGGTCTTTTCGGGTGGCAGTCCTGCACTGTGGCGGCACCAAAGGTCGGGATACGCAGAAAAAATAATAATATAAGGAGTGGGGACAGGGAGAGAGAGAGAAAAAAAAACGATAACAGTGAGGGATAAAAAAGAATGGGGGAAGAAAACAAGAAAAAATAATAATGAGTGCGGGGTAACGGTCACAGATGAATACAAGTTTGCCGCTCGTTAGAAAAGTGAAGAAAACAACAACAACGGGAAGACACCTGGATGTGAAACTATATAGGAGCTAACTAGAACACAAGACAAAATATAGGTGGAGCAGAGCGAAAACAACAACAAAGATGTCGGCAGCAAGAAATAGTTTGACAACGGATAACAGGAGGCAGTCACTACGTTTTGGGTTTCACAATTCACCTTGCGTATTCCCCACGTTTCCGGACGAACTATGATGGAAGGAAACGAAGTAGAGGTGTCGGGGGAGGGTGAGAGAGAGAGAGAGGTGCTATGATGAGTAGTGATCCAAGGTGGGAAATGGAACTGCTGGCTACTGACAGTCGCAAGAGAAGTATAAAAGGAAGAGAGAAAGAAAATGGCAATATGTTGATAAGAAATGGAGGAATTCTTCATCACTGAGGACACACCCACGAGCGCTGCAGAACATAAAAACATTCCTTTGAGAGAAGCTCCCTTCGTTGGCGTCCTATGACTCACATTTTAACTTGTGGGCAGTGCCGCAGTGACAGTAAGCGGAGAGGAAGTGCATCGCAGGAATACGGAAACGTCGGCGGAGAAGAGCAACAGGCGCACGCGCGCACACACACATAAAAAAAAAAAATTAAAAGCAAGGCTAGGAAGGATAGACGCACGACAAACGTTCCGATTGGAAAGAAAAGTTCGCCTCTCCGTTGCGTTTGTCTTCCGGAGAAATCACCTTGTGCTTGCGTCATTGCCATGTCTGCCGCTCGTTTCCATAAAGCAATTTTCTTTCCTTCACCGCGTTTACGCACACAGCCCGGCATCGTTCCAGAAGATTCCTTTTCGTTATATTTTCTTTTTTTTTTGTTTTTAAAAAGATACTGTGGCGACGTGGCAACCAGAGAAAAGGGGAGTGGCACAGTGTGATGATATGCAGACAGGCAACGGTCGCTAGTGCGACAGAACGTGACGGCGCGGGGAGGAGAGGAAGAAGACACGGCCTGGTTCTCTACGTTGAACCCATCCATGCGCACACACGCATACAAACCTGTGCATCGTCACCTCCACCTTTCAGCACGGCAAACATGCGTGACGGGGGCATTAATGAGAGAAGAGGAAGAAAACATCGAAATAACCAACGAGCACAGCGCGACAGATCTGCTGCGATATCACCGGTGTCATCGAACGAAGCTTCGCACACGCTTCTCGTGGTATCACACGCAGACAACACGAGAAGCGCGACATGACAGAAAAATAACAACAACAGCAACAACACCGTGTAGCCAAACGAAAAGAAGAAAGGATCATTCTTTCTCATGGAAGTTGCGGTGGCGAGAGGGTGAAATGGCATTTCTTTTACGAAAAAAAAGAAGAGGGGGAGGGGTGACAGGGATGACAAGAGGGGCTGCCCTTCGCCTTTGCTGTCTGCTTCCATGGATCCTTACCTTCGTTTCGCTGCTCATTTCAAGCGCTAACAAGAAGGAAAAAAGAAAACACCGATTCTGTGAAGAAGATCAACCAACAGAGAGTCTCATAGCGCAGCGCAGCAGCTATCGCCCCTCGCATCGGAAAGCGAACGCCTTCAGGAGAGACAGAAGACAAAAAGAAAGAAGAAAAGGGAATGAAGCAGCGGAGTAGGAAAGGAGGATCACACGCTCAGCTGACTACCCCTTCTTCTTCTTTTCCTTCTTTTCCTTCTTGCCCTTCTTCTTGCCATCGCTTGCCGCGGCGGCTCCGTCGGCCCCACCAGCCGCCGCGCCACCGCCGCCCATCAGCTGTGTCATCTCCTTGGCCGCCTGCTCGTACCGGCGTTTCAGCACCACGTCCTGGTCAAAGCGGTTCAGCCACGCACCAACAACGTCAGCAACCTCCTTGGCAACTGCGTCCGGAGTGGCTGCCGGCGCGGCGCCGTCGGCGGCGGCACCGCTGTCCTTGCCTGCCTTCTTCCCCTTTCCCGTTTCGCTGGCCTCCTCCTTCTTGTCGGTCTTGCGCCCGGCGGTGGCCCCTGCGGGAGTACCAGGCTGGCTCGCATCCGTGAAGCCCAACAAGGCGAGATGACTGCTGGCCGATTTGATGACCGCGGGGCGACGGAGGCCAAAGAACTCCTTGTGGGTGAGCACATCCGTCAGGGCCCCGGAGGCGGGCACGAGGAGCTGGAAGGGGTGCTGCATCTCGTTGAGGGCGCGGAGGGGCGTGTAGCGGGTCTCGTGACGCACCAGCCCTTCCTCTGCAAAGAGCGCCTTCTCCGCAAACAAATAGTTGGCGTAGACGGCCTCGTCATTCTTGGCCAGCGAGGCAAGCTCGTTCGACGTCAAGGACGGTGACGCGGAGGCGTTCGCTAGCGATTGCGCAGGACAGGGAAGGGGTCCTTCCAATCCGTCCTTGAGCATCTGCTCTGCAAAGGTGAGCTCCTCCAGCGGAATGTTCACGTCCTCGCGTGCCGCCTGCAGCTCCTCGCGCGTGGCCGCATTCTTCACCATCTCCCGCGTCACCAGCGGGGTGTCCAGCGAAAGGAAGGTCCCGATACGGTGCGGGTAGCGGCGTGAGGCGGCCATGCGGGCGGCCACCAGCGTGCCGTACGAGTAGGTCAGAAAGTGGCTCCAGCGAATGTCCAAGGCATCCAGCACGGCGGCCACCTGACGACACGACAGCTCCAGAAGGCTCTCCTCCTCGGGCGAGAACGCAGGCGCCTCGCTGGTGTCCGCAGGGGCGGCGACGTGCAGTGGGACGTAGACGGCGCCGTGCTCCCAGTTCAGGTGCGCCAGGATGGGCTCGTACTTTTTGGCGCCGGCCACCGCCACCTCGCTGGGCGTCAGCGCGGCAAGGGCCTTGTTCACGGTTGCCTTCACATCGCCGTCACGGGCCTCGGCAAGAACGACAGGGGAGGCCGCGGTATTCGTGGAGGCCGTTGGGGGAGGCAGGCTGTGGTCGAGAATGACAAGGGGCCGGGGGCCGAGCTTCTGGCCGTGGTAGAGCAGCGCAGAAGGGGGCAGCCGTGCGAGACGATCCGCCATGGCCGTCTTACTGGTCAGCGCGGCCGACGAGGACGCGGCCGCGGGGTCAGGAGCCTCGTACGGGATCCCCAGGGCCTGCCATGCATGCAGCCGTAGCGGGCGAAAGATGGGTGGTGCTGCCGTCCCCGCCTTCTCTTGCTTGTCGCTCTTGTGAGTGGCTGCGCCCGTAGTTGGAGCCGTCTTCTCTGCAGATGAGAGAGGAGCAGCAGACGAGGGGGGAGGGGAGGGAGGAGGAGGGGGTGGTGGAGGCGCTCCTACCACCGAAGGGGATGCCGTCGCGCTGCCGCCCTCAGGTTTCTTGCCGGTGGTGCTGCTGCCTCCACCAGTGGCGGCTGCGCATAATATCCAGCGAGAGCTACGCATTTAGACTAAAGAAGAAGAGAGCAACACGTGACAGAAGAGGGTTGCGATGCCTCTTCTTTTTTTTTTCTTTTGCTTCTTCCGTATGTGTCGTCTCAACTAACCGTAACTCTTTTGCAAGTGAGTCAGCGTGTGAGGATTACCGTTTCTCCCCTTTGATGAACCAGCAGCAACAGCAGCAAAAAAAAAAAAGTAAAGAAAAGGAAGGCAACACTACCAGTCACAGGCCCCAAGGGTTCCCCTACTAATTCCAATAACTTCTTCCGTTGTGTGTTGCGCAGTGAAGAATGCAGCAAGTCAGCCCAAAGTGTATGCGCGTGGGCCACAGTGTCATATATGTCGCGGCACGCGAGTGGCATCGGGTCGCACACAAAGACGGGGGGAAGAAAAACACAAAACAGAAACAACGACGCGAAGAGAAAGAGGTGCAGGAGGGGGGGGGAAGAAAACAGCAGTGGATGCATGGAAAAAGCGAGGTGGCGTCGACGCGGGCTTCTACACTTTTGTTTCTATGTGTGTGGCGGTGTGTGCTACTCCTCCTTGCACGGGAGGGCACGAGGTCTTTCCACAGCGGTACCCTGGATTAGAGTGCTGCTCGTCACAGTCGTCATGGTGTCTTTGGCAAGAAAAACACAATGGCCAAGGAGCCTCCGAATGCTTTCAGGGTTCCACACGTTGCATGCATTCATGAAACCTGTTCTTCCCTTTTTTCTTTTTTTATTGTGCTCGTCTTCATCTCTTTTTTTTTTTTTTTTTGCCTTTCCGGTTTGCTCTTGCGGGGCCTCGGGTAAACAAATGTGCGAGCGCGTTCGGCGGATCTTCTGGTGGTCTAAGCAGAGTAGCTTTCCATCTATGATTTCCTCTCTAACTAGGGGGCGGGAGAGGGATAGAAATATTTCTTGTTTTTTTTTCTTCTCTTCCCTTATGTGCATGTACGGACGGACGGCAAACATGCTGGCAGTCAACACATGCGGGAGCGAATGTGGGGTAAAGAAGGGGTTGTAGACGGAATAAAGAAAAAAAAAGGCGGAGAGAAGTTTCACTGGACTTCCCGTGGCCAAAGGTTCCCTCCACATAGGCTAGGGAAGAACATACCGGGGGGGAGGGGGGAGCGTCGAGCATGGTCGTAGAAAACAAAGGACAAGCCAGGGGACAGCACGACCCCAAGAGTTGCAGCGGAAATAAACATGACAGCAATAAGAAAAAAAGAGACAGAAAAAAAAAAAAAAGATGGTCGGAAAAAGGAGGTGGAAGAGCAAACACATTCTCAAGAAAGATTTCTTGGGGGGAGGGGGGTTCTGTACATCATTTCACGTATGGCTGTGGTAGTCGCATGACTTGTTCGCTTGTTTGCCGTTGCTTTTCCATTTCTTCACCCGCTTTTCTTACCGTTCCTCCTTCCGGAAACCGTTCGGCAAGTGTATGAGAAGCTGAACACATGATAAAGATGGTCTACCGGGAACGGGTTGGTGGATGGGAGGAGGAAAGGGAGGAACGAGTACGGCGGCACGCGCAGCAAGTGACAAAGCAAAGAGAGAATACCAGCGAGGAACTTCTGAGGAGGGAGCTTCCCTCCATCGACGTACGCTAGAGTGTGAAAAAAAAAAAGAGGGGGCTTAGTGCTGGTCGATCTCCATGTCCCGCATGGTCGCTCCTCCTCTTTTTCTTTCCCCTCCTCTACCCTCACGCGTCTACCTCCTTGGCCATGCGATCGTACTCCATCCGTGCAAAGCGGTCCCAGGCGGACTGCTCAATGCCACCAATCAGCCGGTCCTGGTGCGCGACAAAGGGATCGCGCTGCTCATACTGCAGGAAGTGAATCACGTTCGTTAACATGTTCAGCGCCACCGCGGCGGCTTCGGGTTCGCGCAGGAGGTCGGCCAGGGTGATGCCCTGACGGGGATCGCAGCGGAGCATGTCAAAGACTTGGCAGGCGACATCGTCGAAGCTGATGCCGCCGTCGACCACGTACTCGGCAATCTTATCCCGCGTGGCATCATAGAAAGTTTGGAGCTCAAATAGGGAGAGCACCCCGTCGCCGTCAAGGTCAAGAATGCGGAAGAAGTAGCGGATGGCCCGTGGCGTCGACTTGTCTTCTTCTGAAAGGCAGTACCACACAAAGTCTTCGTACCCGATCTTGTTGCGCACCGGACACCGGACAGGTCGCCCTATACCGCGGAAGACGCGGTCAATGATGAGAGGGTTCATGATGTCCTCGGGCTGGTAGAGGGCAAGATCCTGGCGGCTGAGCATCATGTCACGGTCCTCGTCGAGCTCCCAGAAGCGGCAGTACAGCACGTAGAAGTGCTCGTACGAGAAGAAGAGGAGCACAGTGTTGATGTCGTCGGTGGCGTCGACCTGGCGAAGGGCATCCATCAAGCGTGATGCCGTGAACTCGTGGAAGCGAATGACGCCACGGTCGAAGCGGTCCAGCTCGTAGAAGATGCGGTAGATGACTGTGTCCAGGTATTTGGCCTGGAAATCAGGCGTCTGCTTGAGAAACGAGAGCCCCGGGTGCTGCTGGAGAATCACATTCACGTAGGCGGTGAAGTCCTCGGGCAGCAGGTATGACCGCAGCGGTAGGGCAGGTGGGGCGGAAAGCGAAAAGGGACTGAAGGGACGGACCCCATTCATGTTGGCTGCCGTCGCACTTGCGTTGGCGGAGGTGTTTGTGCTGCTGCGGCCGTGTGTGGGTGTGACCGTCGGCACAGCGGATTGGAACGTAAAGTTGGCCTCCTCCGTGAAGAGCTCCGGCACGGCACCGTGCGTGCTTCCATTTGTTCCAAGGTGTTGCTGCGTGGGCGTCCCCATGGCACTACTGCCGCTGCCCGTGCCTTGCTGCTGTTGCTGCGGTGGGGACGTCTGGAAGAGAGAGGCGGAGGCAGCTCCATGCGCCGTGACGGTACCGAGCTGCGAGGACAGGATGAGAATGTCAAAGACGCGGCGCAGGCTGTCCTTCCCCTTGAGGTAGGCCTCGTAGAAGTCGTACACCTGCTGGGTGGTCAGAGGGGTGTGGTGGCTTGCCGCGCTTGTGGACGCGCCGGAGCCAGGCCGGCCGCGGCCACCGCGCGGGGTTGGCGCGTTCCCTTCCCCGGATCCCGTGGACGACGCCGTGTTGACGGCGGCCTCTAGCGCAAACAAACGCATAAGAACAAAGGCCATGTAGCGTGGAACGCCAAAGCAGTGAAGGCAGATGCGCTGCATGCATTGGACGAGATGCGCGCGGTACGCGGCCTCTTGCTTTGCGTAAACCGCCGCCGGGTTACCTGTGGGGCCAGCGCTACCCCCACGGAGACGGTTGCCGCCGCTGCTGCTACTGTTGCTGCCGAAAAGACTGGAGAGGCTGCCGCTGGTGAGCACGCGGACGCGGTGGTTCAGGTGCGGGTTGAACTTGGGTGGTGGTGGCAGCTTGCCAAACTCCTTCTGGATGTACGCACGAACGTGCTTGTCGTCGAGGGCACGGAGGGTTGACATGGGGGTGAGCTTCCCGCCCTCCGCCTCCCCGGACTCGTCGTCCGCCGCAGATGCTGCATCGGACTTCTCTGCCGTGGATGGGGAGCCGGGTGTTGTTGGCGAACCGGTGGGACTCGTGTTGGTCTTTTTTTTCGGTGTTGTCACATCTAACGTGGCAGAGGCGTCCGGGGAGGCGGTACTGCTGCTGCTGCCCGCCGTGCTGCGGCTGCCGTGCGAGCCCACTTCATTCTCGTCAAGCACCTTGCCGGGCAGGGTGACACCCTTGGCGATTTTGAGATGGGGGTTCTCAATCAGCTTGCGCGCGAGCGGCCCGGATAGGACTTTCTCCTTCGTCGTCGGTCGTCCGAGGGGAAAATAGAAGCGAGGAATCTCTGCGTAGCTCGCTCCTTTACTCGTTGTAGAGGTGGTCCCGGACATTGTCGTGGCGGCAGCGGACGACATGCTGGCCTCTGTCGCGGCTTGCTTGCTAAGTGGGGTGGCCCGAGCAGAGGTTGCGAGATGGCTGCCGTCATTGATGTTTCGCGAGGCCAAGGGGCTGCGAGACGGAAGGGGTGCCACCACTTCGCGTGTAGGCATGTGGGCCGTGACGACGGGACGGTTGGGCTCGCCTGTGTTCTCGTCCGCGACGGTCGACTGCCCACGCTCGCGTCCTCGTGTGCCATCGGGGGCGGTGGCTTGGGGGGTAGGGTTGCTGGCTTTTGTAGACGCTGTTGTCTGTGGCTTGTCTGCAGTGATCCCTGGCTCCGTGGATGCCGCACGGTTGAACGTGGGTTCGGAAGCGGTGGGCTGCAGTGTGGCCCCTTCCTTGGCCTCGGCCGCGTGACCTGGGGTCGGCTCGAGTGTCTTTTCTGATGTCCGACGACTGTCTGACTCATTTCCGGGTTGCCTCGCGGTGCGCTGGTCTTTTTGGTTTTCAGAAGCCCTGGGATCGACAGAGGAGCTGCTTTCCTTGCGCGTCGTCTGCGTTGACGCCTTCTTTTCCTCGTCGCTCTGCTGGGAAAGCCGTCGAGTCGGACGTCGCTCTGTGGGAGAGATAGGAGGGTCTTGCTCTGGTTTCGCCTCGGAAGAAGGCGACGAGGACGCCGCGTCCGCCATTGCAGGGGCAGACACCGTGTGGTGTGCCGCGGTGTTGGTTTCTGCCAGACTACTGACGGAGCCTGTGGTGGTGATGGCGGTGGTAGGAGAGGTAGCTGTGGGAGCAGGGTCAAGGTCCCAGGCTTGCTTGACGGCGCCGACAGTGGTAGAAGGCGGTGACGACACAGCAGCAATCGGTAAGCCCCGAGGATCAATCAACTTGAGATGATCACTGGAAGCCGCTTCCGCGAGACCAGGAGAGGCCGTGGTGGTAGCTGTTGAGGGTTTTCCTCTTGTTCCCGCCTCGCGCTCGCGCCCACTCGCCGTGACTGGAATGGACGGATCGTTAAGCGCCTCCTTGGTGAGCCCTGCCTCAGCAAGCGTAGCGCGAATGAGCTGGTCAACCTTACTCCGCACCCCAGATGATGTCAGCCAGAACTGCATGAGCTCAGCCACCTTGATCTTGGCAGCCGCAGCAGCGGTGGCGGACGCCACAGCAGGTGACGACGAGAGGGACCGAACGTCCTGCTCCTGTAGAAAGGCGTTGTAGCGCGCCGTCTGTTGCGGGCTGAGGTACGCGCCAAGGCTTCGAATCTCAGCAACGGGACGAGGCGTGGTGGTCGAACCAGGTGCAGAGCGCCACCGGCGACGACGACCAACAGTACCGCTTCTTCCCACTGCACGTTCAGGATCGCCGCCAGTGAACCACGCAGCGGAAGCGTCGAATTCGTCTAAGCCGTGAAGCTGATGTGCCCGACTCCCGTGACCTGCGCCAGGTGCTCCTGCCGAGGGTACAGATGATCGTCTTGCCCGTTGCGCGCCGGCCACTGCTGCAGCGCTTCTCCGTCCGGAACCGCTCGGTGGCGTGGTCGCTTGCGTGGTATACAAGGCATCGAGCTCCGCCATCGCTGCGCCGGTGGTGGACCGGCTTTTCTTCCCGCGACGATGGCCTGGGCCTCGGGCACTGCCATGTGACGCGTCATCACCGTCCTCCCCATCGCTGCCCGTGCTCCCGCCGCTGCTGCTACTGCGGTGACGATGGCGGCTGCGGTTGCGGTGAGAGGCGGAGGCGTCACTGGTTCCGTGGGCTAGCGCCCACGTCCGTCTGGCATCGTCTTCTGCATCAGCTTCTGCCGCCTCCTCTTCCTGCGCCGCGCGCATCGCGTCTAGCTCTAGATCCTGCAGCGTCTTCCGAGTGTACCCAGGCACGTTGTACGCAGAGCCCTGCGCGCCAGACCACCCCCGTTCCCCCGTCTCTGCCTCGTCGCCCGTGTAGCCTCTGTCCAACGCGTATTTACCGCCAACATGTCCCTTGGTACGTGCATTCAGCGCAGCCCCTGCGGATACCTCGGTACTCGCGTTGTGAGTACGGGGGCCGCGGAGGCTGTCGTGGCTGCTGGGGAAGTAGCCTGTCCCTCCCATCGTACCACCATTCATAGAGGAGCTGGACGCCGGGGTGGTGGGGCCTGTGTTTGCACGGAGTGCGGAACGCGTCCCGGGCTGAAAAAAGACTGCCTGTTGCTCCTGCAGGGCATGCGGCGGTGGGTCCTCTCCTAATGGATAGGCGTCATAGGCGTCGCGGACGGATGTGGAGGAAGAGGGCTGCGGTGGATAGGGTGAGAGGTATTCCTTCCCTTTTCGAAAGGCGCCCGCCGCTATCGTGCCAACAGGCGGAGATGGGGACGGTCCTGTCGATGAGCCTTGATGGTCGCCTGCGTATTGGCCTGCGTCCGTGGCCGCTGCGCCGACTTCGTCGTCAAGTGTATTGCTACGGCTGCCCTGGCCATTGCCGCCGTCACCAGTTCCATTTTTACCAGAGAGGTTGAAACGCCGGAAGGCGTGATGGGGCGCCGGTGTGCTTGGGGGAACAAAGGACCGCGAAGGGGAAGGCGACAGGGTTGCGCTCGAGCCGGTGCCTCGTCTTGCTCCGCCACCGCCGTAATCGTCGCTAGAAGAGTACTGTGCGTGCATAAGACCGTTTTTGGGGTATTATTACTTTGCGTGAGTGTGTGTGTTTTTGCGTGGAGTGATGTGTAATTTATAAGTCTAGCGGAACGAGACGTCCGCGAAGATGAGGAAGGTGAAATCAAGGAAAGGAAAACGATGTCGTGGGCACGAAGCGTGTGCACGTCCGCGATTCTTAGCGAAGGTGGGTGAGTAAGCGGAGACAAGCAGACCAAAAAAACAATAATAATAGGAATACTGCAGTGAGCTTGGCCACCGAAGTGTCGAGCCAACACCAGCTTGTCGTAAGCGGATGCGGGTGACGGCAAAACGGCTCAAAATAGAATCGGTGGGCGAACAGGGAGGGAAGCGGTGAGTTTCCTGCTAGCAGCGGCGAGAGGGTGTGCGGTCTCTCCTTCCCCACCTTGACGACTAAACACAAACAAACAGGCAAACACAACAAACAAGCAAAAAATACAGTACAACAAAGTGTTCCGTGGGGGCACAGGATTATGATTATGTGCTCTCTCACCACCTCAAACGAAAACAAAACATGTATAGGCGCGTGTGTTAGGAAAGGGAGTCGGGAGAGAGTGGAAGCGGTGACGACGGGATGAACGTGGAGATGGGTTAGGATGCATCATTGGCGTCTACGGGCTCTCCGCTGTTTGGGTATGCGTTACTTTGACAGATACGTTTCTTTCCTCCTGTCTTTTTTTTTCACCCCAACGTTACTGGTGCAGTTCGCGCCTTGTTTATTATTATTATTCTTCTTCTTTTATCTCTCACATGGAGAGAGGCCTTCGCGCGTGGGTGACTCGGTTGGTGGAGGCGACAAAAGCACAAACGCGCAACGTCCAACGAGCAGACTAAGAGAAAACGGTGATGCCGAGCAAGTGGAAAGAGAGCAAATATGAGAAAGAAAAAAAGGAGTTGAAGAAACGGTACATGACGCTCGTGTAAACACACAGAGAGAGAGGGGGGGACAATACAAGGAGATAGGCGACCTTCAAAGCCCATGGTGAGTGTGACACACAACCACTCCTACTTCTCACAGCTGGGCGGCCACGCGGGCGAGTACACCAGCAAAGCCAATCAAAACGAGCAGGTGAAACGCCAGCAGGGGAGCGCGCAGATAGTGCAACACGTAGCCCTCTGTCTCTGACACACGGGAGCAGACCTGCTGTCCGATATCGGCTGTGGCGTCGATGCCAAGCAGGGCGTAGACGCTGGCGGCGCTGGTGGCCCCCGCGTCGCTGCCGTCCAGCGCGCCGAGGACAAAACTACAAATGACGCCGTCACGCGGGAGAGAGGCGAAGAAGGCGCCCAGGGCTCCACGCAAGGCGCAGAGCATCACCAGCGCCGCCAGACCGACAGACGCCCATGACATGACACGCTGCGCCGCGGCGGTTTGTGGTGGCAACACAGGACGTGCCTCACCCGAGCTCGTCGCACCGCTGCCTGTTCCGTTACTCGCCCGCTCTGAGGTGCTATCTACCATAGGTACTACAGGAGCGTCGGCGTCACCGCTCGTAGCAGCCTCGTCGCCGCCTGCATTCAAGGCCACCTCAATCATCTTCCCCAATGTGTTGTAGGACTGTGGCAGCTCGTCGTCAAGGGTCTTGGACTGGATCTTTCCCTTCACCCACACCGAGCGCAGGAA
>JASAOC010001959.1:0-45391 GCA_030849835.1 Herpetomonas samuelpessoai
CTCCCCTATTCCAGAACAACTTCGCTGTATATCAAAACGTTTCTTCGTTGCGACTCATTTCCTTCCCTTTTTTTTTTCATTGCCATCAAACACACACTCGACCCCCACATATATACTTTGTTCTTTTTCGTTTCCTTCACCACCTCACATTCAGCTTCAAGATGCCTTTCGAATTCGACGCGGAAACAAAGCGCAACACAAACTTCACAGAGTACGCCAGACAGCAAGAGGAGGCCGCTGCTGCCAAGGCCAAGCAGGCGAACGGCTCCGACCCTACTACGAGCGCCGGAGACCCAACGGATCTCCTGCAGCCGCACAGCACCGTCACGAACCCCTCACGGCGGGGTAAGATTCAGTCCCGTCCGCGGCGCCACAGCCTCGTGGGCCGTGTCTACGAGCAGCCCGCCATCCCAGAGGCGCAGTTTATCCCTGACAGCGAGGACACGGAACCGATTCCGGTTAGCGCCTCTGCGAACGCTCGGCGGAACAGCGCTGGCCACCGCGAGGAGTCTCAGTCGCAGCCACAGCCACCGTCGCACTACAGCAGCGGGAACGGCGTCGTGAGTGGTCGCCGCAGCGGCTCAGGCAGTGCGTTGGATGTGGAGCCGCAGAGTGTGGATAACAGCCGGCACCAGTCGGTGCGTAGCGAGCGCGCTGGCCTGGTGCAATAAAAGATGTGGACACGTCTTTGACTCCCCGCAGACAGCGCGAGTCACAGCCTCACTGCGTCACTGTTTGGATACGCCATGGCATTCCGACACCAACACACGCTTTTGAAACGGTGCTGATGCGATGATGTGGAGAGGAAAAAAAAAAAAAGGACGTCGTACCGTCAGAGTAGCCAGCAGACGGCCATGTGATCACTGTTGTTCTTTAAAAAAAAGACAAGGGATCGAAGTCCCGTTTCCGCTTTCTGTACGCACGTGTGGAAGATGCGATGCTTGTTCGACCTCTGACAGACAACACGAATACGATTCGAGAGCTTTGCAAGAAGCGCTCTCTGTCAAGAGCCTCCCAAGAACCCTATCCCTTCTTCCCCACTTGTAGAAATCTTTTGTGTGTGTGCGTGTGAGCACTTCGTCTCCCTCTCTTGTCCTTGAGCTCCCTTCGTGTTCACGTAGGGGGGGGGGGGTGTCTCGCACGGTCCGCTGCTATTTGATGGTTTCCTCTGTTCATTGTATTTCGACAACACGTCAAGGCATCATGGTAACACGGTTGCCACCAACTGCAGTCGCGCGCGCCGTTCCCCCTCCCCCCTATCCATCTTGGTTCTTCTTGGGTATTCCATTATTAACCTGCACTCGTCGTGCGTTGGGATTGCGTTTGCTCAAATGACTTTCTGTCATGCAACGTCCCTTTCTCCTTTTCTCTGAAAAAAAAAAAAACAACAACAATACCTGTGTTCGTGACATCGACAAACAGATGCGCGACACTAGATGAATACCAGTGCCACTAGTGTCTCTTTCTACGCTGCGACGCATTCGCCTTCGACAGCTTTCACTCGTTTTCCGCACCATTGTCTTCTCTTTTTCCCCTATTTCTCTTTCGCTCCCCTGTACTCCTCTGTTGTTGTTTTTTTCTTTTGCTAACACTTGATTTCACTATCAGTTTTTTTTTTGTTCTTTCCCTCATCCTCTTTTGCGTTCACGTTCCTTCTTCCTTTGCCAAACAGGCGTGGCCCTGTTCTTCAACCCAATGAAGTTTTCTCTCTGGGGCGTTGTCTCTCTGTGACTCACATATAGTTTCTGCTCCCATTCCATTTATATATTCTATTTATTTTTTCTTCTTCTCTTCATTCTCCCTTGTCTGTCCTGTCATCCACCCCTTATCTTTTCAAAGCGCCGTCACTTCCTTAACCGATGGTGCGGAATTCCATTCTGCCTCCTTTCTCTTCCTTGTTCTTCGTTTCAAAGGTGCGATGCATCATTCTGATCTCACACCTGTGTTCCTGCGTCATTCTCTTGTTCCTTTGGCCTTTCGGTTCTCTCTCTCATACACAAAATAATGATAATAATATAATAATACAATCGTAAAATAAGAGACAGTTTCCACGCTCATGTTGAGTGTTTGTTATACCCCCTGAGTGCTTCAGCAGCCTGAAGCATTCTCCTTTGTGTTGTCTCCAAGGATAATAAGCAAGAGTCCGTATCATTTGCCAGCGAGTCTCAACGGAATGGCTTTTGTCTCTCTCTCTCTCTCTCTATACAGAACACACTGTCACCATTGACGCGAGATGTTGAACCGTCGTGGGCGAGAGATGAGAGTGTGAGCGCAGGTGTGACAGCGAGAGATTTGTGAAGTTAACGGAAATAGACGTCCACGTTTCATTTATTAGTATTCCAGAACCTCGTGACTTCTTCCCTTTTCCTTATCCCGCTATCCACACGCACACACACATACAAACGATCCCCCCCCCCCGATCGCGAAAGTCGTCTCGACGCCTTCCACATGATACCCAAGTCTGCACGTGAAGGCGAAAGAGGGGGAAAATACTGGGTCTTCATGAAGCATGTTTCGTCTTTCACCGTTTCTTTGCAACAGTGCCGACGTGAGGATCAGAAAAAAAAAACGAGAGCAGAATTTTTTGAAAAGATGAAACTACCCTGATTGCGCATGCTCTGTGTTCGCAATAACGAATTCGTGTATCTTCTTTCTTTTTTTTTGTTTCTGCTTTTCATCCGCCGTAGTCCTCTTGTGTGTGCGTGCGCTCCTCTTTTGCACTTCTCCATCATCTTCCGCGTTGAGTCCTTGACCCAATGGCGAGTCTTTTTTTTTTCTCTCTGGATCTCGTGCATCCGTGCCTGTATGTGCTTGTGTGGCTTATTTTAATTTTATTCATTGCTTTCCCATTTCCCGCCGCTTCCATTCCTCTCTTTTTTTTCTTTTCGGTTTCGGTTTCGGTTTCGCTTCGTATTGCGACACCTGCGCGCTCGCTTTTTGCGTTTTGATAATCTGCATCACCAGACGGATGGATGAACGGGATTTTTTGATCTTTCTTGTTCCGCACCGCAACTGCTCCCGTACACAAAAAACGATCACTTGCTTTCCTTTTCGAAGGGTGGGGGATAGGTGCGCTCCATAGAACCCCATCTTCTCGCTCCGTTATCACCTCAAACCGGTGCACGCTATGCACTTTCCCCTCTCTCCCGCCCCCTCTCTCGTCCGCTGCAGCGGTCGCTTCTTCATCCTGCTTTCGATACACGGGATCTCCCCCTTGTGATTTTTTATATTTTTTGCAGTTCTCTTCCTCTCCTCTCTCCATCACTCTCCGCCTTCCAATCCTCATTGTTTGGTTTATCCTTTTTTTACTTTTTCTCTCTTCTCCCTCTTCTCCCTCTTGTGCCTGATTTTGATCCTTATCGACGGCTTCAGCGCTCCGTCATTTCTTACCTCTTTCCTCCCAAGAAGAGAAACACACACACACACACACAACACAAGAAAAGGCTAGCGGGCAAGTGTAAGGTGTGCGGAGGAGGGACTCACAGCTGTCGCACGACGACCTTCATGGGGTTTTAGAGGCGGACACAAGGCTCCCTTGCCGTTCTGAGGCATCATCACTTTTCTTGGCAGTCTCACTCTCATAAGCAATTCAGCCACGAACTTCATCAGAATATTAAACATGACGCAAATGCAATCAAAAAAAAAAAAAAAACTCACGTCGCAAGCGTTCTCAGAAGCTGAAACGCCACTACAAGAACTTGGAAGAGGAGTCCCTCAGTACGGAGACTGCTTTACAGTAGGTGCGGAATTCTGTGTTCGAGTTCTTCATTCTCGACTGATGGGCGCTGGCTCTAGCCACAGCTGAGAGGGAAGATGGTGCTAAGCAGCATGGATATCTTGTGTTTGCTGACGAAGGAGCAACCCGCGTGTGCTGTCAGGACTTTCCTCTCACGACAATGATTCCACAGAGCGTGATTCATTTCACTTTGCTATGGTGTCTGCAATACGAATGCTTACGTATCGCGTACGAACCTTGCTGTGCACCCCTTTTTTTTTTTGTCTTTTTATAGGTGAGAAGTACGTTCTCTTTATCCTTCCGATAGGCGTGGATAACGCACAGACAGACAGACGTGTATTACGTTTCATTACAGCGTACGCAGCTATCCCTCCCACAGGACAACCACAGAAGGAAAAGAACCGTTTTCGCGGTCCGAGAGACGTTTTCAAAAGTGTCTTGTCATTTCGTTGCTTCCATATTCTTTTTCCATAGAATCTGCCTCGCTAAGCCCACAGCGATACTAACATAAATATACATCCAGGTGAAAGAGTCGTCACCACCCAACGGGTCGACACTGATATTATACCCGTGGAAGCAGGGCAAGCTATAAAGAAGAAAAAAAAGAAAGTCTTTGTTGCATTGTGGTAGTTCTTTTAAAAGATTCATTTGCGATGCCTTTCATTTCACTGTCGCTGTTCCACCAGCACTACAAGGTTGCCTATAGTCCGCGTGGCCTTACCTCATGGATCTTCTACGGTATCAGTCTGCTGGTGGTGCTTGTGATTCCGTTCATCATTGGTCTTGCGATGCAAAACTTTTGGATCGAGAACAACTACTTTTATCAAGCACCCGAGATCGCCTTCACGAACCGCTGCGCGCTCAAGGTCCGCACTGTCAAGGGTAAGGATCTCCTCTGGACATGCAACGAGGGATTCAACGAGGAGTACCTCTCTGGCACGGAGCTGGGCGTCCTCCCCTTCTTCTCCGTGTACGAGGACGACAAGGATGCCAATGGCAAGTACAATGCCATCACCTTCACCATTACGGTACCACTGGGCGACGTAGATGCTTCCGTGTACGCGCCGGGTGGCCTCGACGCTGCTGCGTTGGCAGGCACGCGTGACGCCGTGGCTTCCGTGACGTTCTTACCCGAGTTCATCTACCGCATCAGGCATTATCTGATCACCCTTAACATGACCGCCGCTCCTCTTTTTACGTTTACGAACGCAGAGCCCTCCGCGGAACTACTGTCGGAGGCGGCGACGGGCACAAGCACACCGACCTCCGCGAGCGGCGCGCCGCTCTGTGCACGCACCGAGGCCGACTTGCTCTTTCACTCCACTCAACGCCTCATTAACTCTCCTTACGTCAAGTATACGACACGCTACACCGACAGCCCTCTGCAGGACGACCTCCAGCAGCCCGCGGATCTCCTTCAGCTGAACAATTTCGCGCGCTACTACACGAGCCGCAACCAATCGGTGGTGCCGCGTGTGTTTTCCGAGGTCACGGGAGGACTGGGTCTGCTGTCGCAGCCACCGTCTTACTTCGCCCTCACCGACCCCAATGTCGTAGCGGCGTCCACCATCAATCGAGGTCTGTGGGAGGACTTGGATGAGCTGAACAGCTTCACGTGGCGTATCCACCTGCGTGTACCGCCGGCGCAAATCTTTTACGTCCCGTCGTACGCCGAGTCCATCAAGTGGGGTTGGATTCAGTACTTTGTCATTGCCTATCTCATTCAGTGGTTCATGTGGTGGGTGCGGGGGCTGGTGGTGACAATGGGTCTGATTGACACAAAGGCTGAGTATAGCACGCGCGCTGTTCGGTGACAACATCGTCCCAACCTTTCTCTCATGTCGGGTTTCATGTCGCCACACAACATTATGCTGAATGAGAGAAGTCATGGTGGTGCCACTCGTTTCATCTTTCTTCCTTTCCTCCTTCCTATGGCTTTCGTCCTACGACTCCAGCGACGAATAGAGTGTACTGTTGCTTCTTGCGTCTGTCAGGCAGCACAAGGAGCAAGCCATGCCGGTGTGACTTTGACCCCACGCTGTTTTTTTTTTGTCTCATAGAACCACATACATACTCAATCAACGAACATTTCTTGCAAAACAGCGAAAATGGCACCAGCACCAGGACGCAAATCGCTTGAAGAAACCCCTCACATAGGGCTCTTGAGGCCGTCGAAGAACCCCCTCCCCCCGTAAACACCATGTAATCCAGGGCCCAACGGAGATAGAGGCAACTCTTAGCTTCTCTTCTTCCCCTCAAATGAAAAAAAAAAAACAGCAGCCGGTTAATGACAGTGATGTTACCTGCTATCCCTTGCAAAGGAAATTACGGTTGATTCTCTGTTGATATGCCTCCCCCTCTTTTTTTGTCGTCACGATTCCTCCATCCTCTTAACAAAAGATATATCTGTTGTAATATAGAAAGAATACGGGGGAAAAAAACAAAGAGTCGACTTTCCCCAGGCCGTCACACGCCTGTGTCCATCGCACACAACACACATATCATCCACCATCACACACACACACACACATACGAAGAGATCTTAAAAGGCACGGCGGAAGAAGGACAGCGACAGGAAATAGAAATAGACCCGTCCTCTCCTTCTCCTTCTCTACTCTCTTTTCATCTTTGCTTCACCACCCTTGCGACATATTTCTTTCCCCAACTTTTCTTTTTGTTTTAGCGCACTTGAGGTCAGACTTCCCATGGCAATTGTGGTCGTGCAAGTTGGGCAGTGCGGCAACCAGCTCGGCGATGAGCTCTTCACACAGTTAGCCATCAGCGTTGCGTCAGCCCGTGAAGCAGACCCCTACGTCGACTCTCCTTTTTTCTGCAACGACGGCATGGCACGCTGCGTGCTCGTGGACTCGGAGCCCAAGGTGGTGCATGGAGTGCGCGCGCGGCATGATACCTTTATTCGCGCGGACAATGTGGTGTGCGGACAGTCCGGGCGAGGGAATAACTGGGGCCTAGGCTTCTACGGCTTAAAGGAAACAGAGGATAACAGTGCCGCCTCTCCGTTGTCTGGTCGAGGTGCGGAAGCCGCGAGGCAGCAGCGGCACCGTCGCAGCAGCGGCAGCAGCAGTAGTAGAGGTCACCCTGTGCACCAGCTGGGCTTTCAGAAGATTTACAAGGCGCAGCGTACGGAGGATGGGAAGCTCTTGTCCAAGGCGCTGCGCGCGATTCACATGGAGACGCGGCGAACGGCGGACTGCCCCAAAGGGTTTGAGGCCATCTTGTTGCTGCACAGCCTGGCCGGCGGCACCGGCAGCGGCCTCGCCTCTCGCCTCGCGGAGAAGATCCGTTATTACTTTGTCGAACCCCCAGAGGGCCAGTACGTGGATGAGCGAAAGGAGAGCGCGATGATGGTGCGAGATGGGCTGGACGGCATGCTGGTTGAAAAGCGGCGCGCACGGTATTTGGTGAATATCGCTGTGGCACCACAGGCGTGTGGAGAGCTCGCCCTGCAGGGCATCAACGCGGCGCTCACGCTGCACACCATGCACAAATACGCGGACGCGACGATTTTGCTGCGCAACGACGATGTCATGACGCCCTCCGGTGCCGTCACGCGCAGTGCGACGCAGACAACGAACATTATCCAACGGTGCCTCACTTTTAAAGAGGCTAACGAGGTGCTTGTCGCGATGCTGCTGCCCGTGCTGCAGTACGGCATGCTTCCCGGTAGTGGCGGCCACCGCCGCCGAGATCCACAACGAGACAACAACCATCGCAACACACACGCGCGAGCTGCTGCAGGTGTGATGGACACCATCCTGGAGAACTGCTGCCCTGTCCTCCCCTACGAGAAGCTGTTACGCGTCACAGGTGGAAATACGATCTTGACCCTCCTGCCCACCCCACAGAACACTTATGAAGGCTACAAGGGGGCAGTCCTGCGGTGCGTGTTCTTCACGGTGGCAGGGGGCAAGGCCTTCTTGCCAGGGTGTGCGGCGAGCCTTCCCATGCCGGCCCTCTGCGCGCGCGCCGCCACCGCAGCGTACGCGCTGGAAAACGCCAAAACGGGCACCACCAGCACCAGCAGCGGCACCCAGGCAGCACGCAGCGGTCGCGGGGGAGTCGGGCAGCGGAGGGAGCTCCCGCCGTGGAATCGCAGCACGGGCCGCACGCCAAAGAAGCGTGACAAGGACGTGTGGGATGACGATCCCTCATGGGACGACGGTGAGGTCGGTGAAGCGTCTGACGGGAGTGATAACGGTGAGGAAACGCGCGAGTGGCTGCGCGGCGACGACAGCCGCGGCGGTGACCGTGCACAAGAACGAAAGGAAGGAGGCGCCGTCTACACGGAGATTGCCACTACGATCCCACCGTTGCTGCTCGCGTACTACCGCGAAGTGAAACGCAGTCCTGTCGCCCATCTGTCAGCCTCTCTTGAAGGGGTCGCGGTGGTGAATCAAGCACGCGAGCTGAACCGTGCGCTCATGTTCCCACTGCTTCGTTCTGCGGCGCTGAAGGTCAGTGTGGGTGCGTTCCTCTACACGTACGAGAAGGCCGGCGTGTCGCAGGAGTTGATCGTCAAGGCGTATCAAGATGTGGCTGAGGTGCTGAGCACCGCGGAGGCACTCTAGTTTGTCGAGACCCGGCGTGATGATGCACCCACAGAAAAAAAATATATAATAGAAATTCCTCGTGGTTTGCCTGCTGAGCATTTGCGTGGGGATTGAGAATTACTTACACCGTGTCTACACCACTTCCATACACCTTCTTCTTACAGTAGTTTCACACAAAAGGCATTGTCGACAATGTCAATGCTGCTGTCTTCTTTGCATCACCATGTTGTGTCCGTGCGCAAAGGTTTCTTGCTCTCCAAATGGTGCGAAGGACGAGAGGCCACTTTCTTGGGCTCAACGAAGCACATACCGTTACTCCGTCCCAATTCTCAACGTTTCACCACTCTCCCCTCCTCTCTGTCTCTCTCTCTCTCTATCTCTCTTTATTTGTCATTTCTTGCCTTGTGCACTCACCTGTATTGGTGGTCCTGACAGCCGTCTCAACACGCACTTCCTTTTTTTGTGTGTGTGAGCTAGAACCAGTTCACATTCGTCATCGTGTACTTCCTTCCACTGCTCGTTAGGGATGAAAGCGCTGCGAGCCGTTCACGGGCAATCCCCGGCACGCGTCGCATCGTTGACCTCAGCGCCTTTCTCTCCGTTCACAACCGTGCGCACATGTGCGCGGGGGTTTAGTATCCCACCTATTGAAAGGCTCACCCAAAGCCCTGGTGATGCAGAGTTGTCGCAGCGCAAAGATCGATTCACGGGCGGCATTTCCACCTCCGTTACCGGCAACGGCTCCCCACTCATGTCAGCCACCTACGTGCACACAAAATCCACAGAGGTGCCAACGCAGCACCGCAACACAGAGACCCCCAGGGCGGCGTCCTCCTCGTCACCACCGCTGGGACAGGCTTCCTCCAGCACGCCACCCGGGCCAGCTGCCGAGGAAGGTGGTTTTCGCTTTGCTATGTCTGACAGCGAGCGCGGGCTCCTTGACCACGGCGTCAGTCCGCAGGCAAAGGATTTCATTGCCCAAGCGGAGGCGGAGTACCGAGCAAGCACCGAGTACCTGCACGCCGCGCCGGGTGGCGCGGGCACGCCAGAGACGTTCACCTCACACGACCCTGAGACGGGTCGCACGCGCACCACCACCCGAATCGCATCGCCGTTCGGGGAAACGTACGTGCCGTCTAGCAAGGAGCGCTTTGCGTCGCGCGGGGCGATGGGCGAGCTCGACTACCAGGACGCCACACAGGGAAAGTTCCTGCTCAACGAAAGGGCACACCTCAACCTGAAGAAGGAGCGCCAGCTGGACGAGCTGATGGATTCCCCTATGCCGCTCCTGGAGAAGGCAGAAGAGGTGGTGCTCATGCTGAAGGAGTCCTTTGTTGGCCAGGGCCTCGCCTTGCAGCCTCATCTGGCCGAGTCTGTCATGCAGCTTCTCGGACACGCGAGCCTGCAGCTTCGACTGGAAGGCCGCGGGCGAGAAGATCGTTCGCCGCCGCCGCAGCAGCAGCGTCTTGTCGAGCACCGGGATGGAGGCGATGGCAGCGAGGGAAAGAAAGGTGCGCTTCCCGAGGGCCGTGGGGCCCAAAGCATCGGTGGCACCAAGGCCCTCGCGCTGCCGACCGTTCCTTTTTTCGATGAAATGCGATTGCTGTACGGCACGCAAAAAGCTTCCTTCGCGGCGCCTACCCCTCTTACCATTGAACACCTCATGACGGCCTGCAGCGCCGTCACGGAGCCCCATCAGGCCACGTTCCAGTTCGCCAACCGCTTGCTGCTTGACTGCGACAAGTACGTCGTCCTGCCTACCCGCACCACCTACGCGGCGTACTTTAACGTGTGCCGGGTGAATAACGCTGTTGTGCCGTTTGCGGTGGCGCGTCTGCGGGACGCCGTGACGGAGCTGCGGGTCTCCCTGGACGCCCCGATGGCGACGGAGCTGCTACGCGGGCTGAACGAGGGCGGTTACGTTGAAGAGGCGGTGGCCCTGCTCGCGCGCATTGAGCACGTGCCCATGACCACCCCGTTGCTGAATGCCTCATTGGAAACCTTGCTACTCTCCCGGCAAGCCACCGCGTGCTTCTCCGCCTACGAGGCCGTTCGACAGGCGGCGCTGCGACCGAATGCAGACACCTTCACGTTGCTGCTTCTTGCCTGCGAGCAGAGCGGGGACTGGAGCCGCTCCACCTTTGTCCTGGCAGAGATGCAGCGGCGGCGTATCCGTGGCAACACACAGACCCTCAACCTTCTTCTCAAGGGCCTGTTGATGGAGAAGCTCCCTGCCTACGCCCTGCAGCTGCACCAGACCATGCTCGACAAGGGAGTGGAGGTGTGGCCGGCGCTCGAGAACGGGGTCCGGGCCGTGCAGCGGGCCCGCGAGCGGCAGCAGCTGACAGACCGTCAGGCGTATCAAGAGCGCAAGGAGCAGCGGCATCGTTCAGTTCGTCCCTTCTCATCCTTCTCTGGGAAGGATAAAGCGTGATAAACGGTGAATAGCGCGTCTGCGGGGCACCTAATCGGAGGAGTAGGTCTATCCTACCTCTCTTCACGCAAAGTCTCTTCTTTTCTACGTACATGATGCAGACACGCGCGCACACACACGTACACACACACACACTTCAGCTTCGTAACGATTAACAAAAAATGAATTGCACGCCAAAATATTGAGATAGCAAGTAGGGATGGAGCGATCGCCATGGCGGCGGGTCGAGACCCTTGACAAGTGAAATGCTTCGTTCACAGGTCTGTGTGAGCCTTCTCAAAGGGAAACTTCGAGATACTAGTGAGTCGGCTCAAGCATGTGTATGTGGGTTTCGCGCTATATCCAGGAAGTCTCCACCTGCCTCCTTTGGCATTGGCAACGGTTCAAAGCAATCCAACGTGAACGCATTCCTTTCTTTATGTATAACACCTTTGCCTTGCCTAAAGCTACATCCTAGTGAATCAGACACTCTCCGTCTTCAACTGTTTTTTTGTTATTAGCTTTTGCACTCGAAAGCATTCATCACGCAGTGCGGTTACGAGTGGATTTGCACGTGCACGGTGCTATTGTTGCTCCCCACTCCCTTTATCATGGCCTCTATTGTCAAGAGCGAGTTCAAGGGCGAGGACGACAAGAAAGTGATGCGTCCTGACGGCCTTCCCGCTGTTGACGCGGAACCCCCGGCGGCCATTTACATTTGCGCGAACTGCACCTCACGCGTGACCTTGACGGCCAATTCGCAACTCAAGTGTGCCACCTGCGAGCATCTGACCGGCTCGTCGACGGTGTTCTACAAGGTCCGCACCGAGGCCACCACCTACGACACGATTTAAAGTGAGAAAGCAGGCGACGGGTGAAGGGAAATTGTGAGAGATTCACATTTCCCCTTTGTCAATCATACCAAAAAAAAAGGATTTGCCGGCGTGTATTGTGCCATGTGTTCTTTCTGTAACAATTCCGTTAAAACCAATTATGCTCACAGAACGAAAGGGCTCGAGGTGTTCCTCCCGCGTCGACGTATTCGTGCTCACTTGACCCTCTGGTGGGGAATCGAAAGAGCGTTTGATTCCAGGCTGCGTTGCCAAAAGGAGAGAAGAAACACATTGGTGTTTTTCAAACATTGTCGAAGTTACTGTTCACCTCTCAGCGATGTCGCTCTCATTCTCACGGTCTCACCGTTCATGTTGTCTCTGTGACCCTTACCTTTCTGTTTTCTTCTGAGAACACCTTTTCCGTGGATCAATAGGAAAGCTTGACCAACAGACGGTAGCGATTGACAACAACTCTCGCTCTCTCACTTTTCCTCTCTGTTGCACTTTCTGGAAGGATACCCACATGAACGCATCGACGCGTGCCCCTAGCAGCAGCCAGGCCAGCGTGGTGGGCAGCCCGGGCCCGATGCCGGTTCCGCAGTGCGTGTGTGCGACTTGCCTGACGCCGCTGCCGCTCCCACGCGCCTCACCCAGCTCCACGCCCTACCAGTGCCAGCACTGCCGCATGATGGGGACCGACATGAAGGTGCTGTACACGCGTCGTGCATTTCCAACGGAGTTCTCTACCCGTTGAGGGTCAGCGCGGCCTTTAGTCATGACGGTTGCTTTTTTTTTTTTTTTTGCTGGGGCGTTGAGCCCACTTCCAAGGGTGCTGCGTGGGTCACATGGATTAACAGGACGACATAAAAGCGATGAAGCGCCAAAGCAATGGAACACAAAGAACGGTGAGATAGCGCTTGCCTTACAGTGGTAGGACACGGCTGAGGAGGCTCATGTTGCGTCTCTCAATCGTGGATTGGATTTACAACCGGTTGTCTGCATCAGTAAGGTGCTGGTGGCTTCGTGTGTGTCTGTAGTAGTGGAAGATGGAAAACCCAACCGTCCCTGTGTTACAGATGTCTATTCCACCTCCATTCCTTTGCACCAGTAGCACATCCCTTAGCCATTTCAAGGGCTATTTATACCGTTGAGGTATTTATCTTGAATATTTTTTTATTTTTATTTTTTTTTTTTGCTGCCCCCGGTCACGCACTCTTCTCACCATTCATACCCCTCTTATATCGCCCTCTTCTGAACCTCAAAAAGAAAAACAAAAAAAAACACAATACAGGAACGGTGAGCATTAAGAATGCTGCAATCTTCGAGCGTGAAGCGCCTTATCGAGGAGATTCACCTCTCCCCTGCGAGGCTGTCTGTAAACATCTGCGGCGCCGGGGTGTCTGCGTTGGCTGCCCTTACTGAAGTTCCCGGATGTAGTCGCACTCTGCTGGAAGGCAACGTCTTGTACAGCACCGCCTCGACCGTCGCCGCCCTCGATTATACCCCACGCGGCTTCGTCAACAGAGTGTGTGCTCGCCATTTATCACAGCACGCGTTTCACCGTAGCGTTGCACTGTGCTCGAACAACAACCCATCATCTGTTGGCTCGCAGTCACTGCCAGCCAACGCAACGGAACCGTTCCCGTCGGTGCTAGGTGTGGGGGCAACATCGGCGGTGCAGACATCGCGGGTTCGCAAAGGTTCTGACCAAGCGTTTGTCTCTGTCTGGGGAACCGCTCGCGCTATCACCTCTACCAGTGCTGCAGCTATGGCGTCTCCGTCAGGTGAAGGAAGCACTGCTTTACTGGATGCTCACCTCGCGCTGCCTTCGGACATGACGCGGCAGGAGCAGGACGAGCAAGTGGCATTGCTTATTCTGCACGCGGTGCAGGCATTCTTGTCCACGCACGCTGGCATTGCTCAAGAGGCCTCGATTGCATCACTGCTCTGCCAAGAGCCAACCATTGAGTGGCACACGTTACCTTCCCACAGATCAGAGGGGGAGGCACACGTTGTCACCGCGCTGGAAGAGGAGGCCGCGGTCGCGATCCATGCTGTGATGGACGGTCGCAGTCCGCTGGCGCTCTTCAATCGTCACGGCGAGGCACGTGCTTCTGTCGCTCCATTACTTTACCCCGAGGAGGAGGAGGAGGCAGTGCCACCCCTGCGAAAGACAGAAGCGTCTTCAGGAGCCTCAGATCGTGCCGCAGCAGCGTCGGGCTCCCGTGAGGGCGGTGTGTCACCCATTCGTTTGTTGTACCCGGGTTCGTTTCGGCCCTTGCATTGGGGCCACACAGAGCTGGCGCGTGCTGCTCTCGCCGTGTGCCGGGAGCGTTTTCACGCAGCCTCGAAGCCTCACGACACAGAGGCCTCCCTCGGTGAGACACCCTCCTCCTCGCGTGCGACGGAAGGTCACGTGACGTACGAGATTGCGGCCAAGATCGTCGACAAGGGAGCCGTGAGCGCCGCCGACCTGCAGCAGCGCATCCGGCAATTCACGCAGCGTGGGGAGCGTGTTGCCGTCACGGGTGCGATGCTTTTCGTGGAAAAGGCAACCCTTTTCCCCGGTCACGGCTTTATCGTTGGCGTCGACACCGCCAAGCGTATCCTGGACCCCAAGTACTACCCCGGCGGGGATGAAGCAGGCATGGTGCGTGCCCTGCGCACGGACATTGCGGACCGCGGCTGCTACTTTGTCGTAGGTGGCCGCGCAGTGGCAACAGACAAAGGTACGTCCACGTGGGAGGACATGACGACACTGGAGATTCCCGAAGCCTTGAAGGATCTGTTTATTTCGGTGCCCGAGTCGCGGTTTCGCGTCGATATTAGCTCGACAGAGCTGCGCGCTCGGCAAGCACACTTTCAGGGTACTGCTGGGGCTTCGTGAGTTTCACAAGCGCACGTCTTTTGATCCATGATGAACGCCATCCTTCGCATGCCTGGCGGTCTCTGGTCTGTTCGTCTTGTGTCGTCGCTTCGACTGCTTTCTGTTCTGTGTTTTTTCTAATCATGCTTCCTCAAATCAGAATGGTGAAGAAATGTAGAGGGCGTGCGCGTTGCCCAGGGCACCCTCTCACGGACTGGCTTCATTTGTGTCTGCTCAAGTTGACGGACATGAAGAAAATAAAATCTTTGTAAAGACATTTGTAGTCGTTTATCTCAAGTTATGTGACCACTCTATCATGGAACCCATAACCTCTCTCTGACCGCTTTGTGATTTTCTAACATGTGTTAAGGAAAGTGGATTGTCTTTTTTGTTTTGTTTTGTTTCTTTGTCGGTCCTTCATCGCTGAAAGGGTGGAGTATCTGACATTTCAGGAGTGCCGTCAGCTCACAAGTCAACCCAGCACGTGGAGTGTTTTCGACCTCTGCATCGCTCTTTGTTTCTCTTTTCCAAGAGAAAAGAAAACATCAAAGGCGATATCATCACGCATAGGAAGCACACGAACGCACGAGCACACGTCTAGCCCACAGCCATGTTGTCGCGGAGCACGATCTTCCTACGTGCCTACCGGCGTAACACCAAGACGCCGGACCTGCGCACATCCTTCACGAAGACCACCAACTTTCGCAAGGCGGAGAAGATCAAAATTGAGACCGTCGATGGCGATATTGTCAAGGGGCGTGGTAAGTTCTCTCGCCGCACGCACAGCGACCTGAAGGAGGCCATCGCCTCTATGGAGCACCCGGCCATCTGGCTGTGGTATCCGTGGCGCAAGAACCCCGAGCCGCCGACGCCGTACATGCCGTCACGGCGCGCGCTCAAGAATGTGCATGGTGCCATCTTCACTGACCTCACTCCTGCGCAAAAGAAGAAGCAGGAGCAGATGCTGTACGGTGTGAATATTCCTGAAACACGAGAGATGCGCTTCGAGAAGGAGCACCCGATGCTCGCGAATGCGCTCAAGGGATTAGAAGGGCAGCCGGTGGGATTCCCGTTTTGGTATAAGAAGTACCCGACGCGCCGGCACGCGTACGAGAGGCGCTTTAGCATCCCAGAGGAGATGCTCGAAGGGTATAGCGATGCGATGAAGAAGGCGGTGTCCAAGGACATGATGTCGATCCGGGAGAAGCAGTTCGCACAGGAGGCCATGTACACCGAGCGGTACGCCGCACACGATTTTGACTCGACGAGCCCCGCGGTGATGTCAGTGAAGCTGGCCCTCAAGGTGCGCAATCTTCGGAACCACCTGCTGACCAACCCACACAATAACATCATGAAGACGGTCCTGGCGAGTTCGGAACGCCGCTTGGCCAACAACCTCCGCCGCCTGCGGAAAATTGATTTTAAAAAGTACTGGGAGATTCTTCGGGACCACGACGTGCAGGACGTCCTGCAGCCGGCGAACCTCGTGTCGTACCGACAGGGGTCTTACTGGAAGTACGATTGGAATGCAGGTCTTGCGATTAGTACCCAGCTGCCTGACGTGCTAGACCCCCGCGGGCTGAACGGCTGCGTCGAGACGGGCCGGTCGCGGTCGGAGGTGGCGCGGGACCTGGGCCTCTCATACACGCGCCCGCTGATGGAAAATGAAAAGAAACAGCTCTCGCAGCAGGCCGTGTACTACGAGCGGTTGGCAAAGTTTAAAATGGAGCAGCCAGAGGCAGCGCGTGCGCAGGAGCGGGAGCGCTTTGTTCGCAAGTTTTCTGGTGTGTTTCTTAAGTTGGACATCAAGTCCGGGGCACCTGATTTCCCCAGCACCTACCGTAAGCTGCTGGGTACAAAGGTTACTCGCTGGTCCTCGAAGCGTCACGGCCCCAACTAAGGATGGATTGCGTCGATGTGGTACAGTGGAGAGCAACTGTTACTCTTTTTTTTCTTCTGTTGTTGCTCCACTCCCACCATTTCCTTTTTGTTGTTGTTGAATTGTCGTCACCCTATTGGCTGATCTAAAGGTGTCTCATATGTGTTTGCGCTTCTGTCGTTGATCACGGTCTTTGGTTCCGGTGGTTTGGTGAGAGTGCTTCGTCTTTCCTCTCTCTGGCGGATTGTTCTTCTTCTCTCCGCGTAGGTCTCTTGTTCTCACACATGAAAAAGCAAAAAGCAGAAACGTTCTAACAGTCGCAAGGAAGAAGAGGTTCTCCCTGCGTGCCTAGAAGCAGCTCAATAACGTCTGCGATGCGATGTGGTTCTCATATTGCTGCGCACGTAGTGCACCGCGCACGCAAGCGCACCTCTCTTATCACTTGTCTTGCTGGAGGGATGTTTGTCACTTCCTGACGAATGCATGCTTGTCATACGGAGGAGAAAGAAAGAATGCGTGGGACGCATCTGGTATCCTTGCCGTGCGTGATCCGTCACGTGGAAGGGAGGAGTGGGCCTCTCACCAGTTCTCTCTGCATCAGAACGTGGCGTTCTGTGCAACATCGTGTGGGTGCTGTGAGGGCGGCGCCGTCATTATGCGACTCCATCAAATCCGATTCATTCTTCTTCTCGGTATGCTTTCTCATGCCGCAGCGTACATTGCTTTCGGTAGCTTCTTTAGCCGTTTCATCTGATTGTGTTCAAGGACCTAGACAACGATATTGCTACCTATTTGGCGTTAGATACTAGATACTTTTGAACTGGAACGCGCGCCTAGAGCTCAGAAAGATCCTTCGCTCCGCGTAACGGGAGCGAGGAACCCTAGAAACAACAATACAACGGGCAGTCGTACACACACACACGAAAAGAAAAAAAGGTGTTGTTGTTAAAGGCAGTGCTCCCAAATGGCGACGACGGTGCCGTTAAGAATTCACGCAGGTCCCACTTGCTACGAGCACTTTACCGTGGGGAAGAAGGACCTCTACGCACCGGACTTCCTGCTCCCCAACCCACCACCCATCCACACGTGGCGGTACGGCGTTGCTGCAGAGCAAGGCAACACCGTCTTCTTCTACAATGAGGCTACGAAAAAGTCTGTGTGGGTGCTGCCCGTGGTGGACCCAGTGTCGGGTACGACTCGAAGTCTCTCAGAGGCGGAGTCCATGCGTGCAGAGGGCAAAGCCACGAGTGCGAAATTAGCGTCTGCCTCAGCGAGCGTCGCTGGCTCTCGTACAACGGAAAAGAACGATACCAAACCGGTGCTGAAATCCCGTCCTGCGACAGGTGAAAAGCCTGAACTTGAGAGCATGAGCAAGAACGGTGCCGCTCCTTCTTCTCCTACGCCGTCTCCGGCGTCCTCGAGAAGCTCGACACCGAAGGCGCGTGAAGAGGTTCAGGAAGCCGTACGAAACCGTGAGGAGACGAAGCGCGACATTGAGGCGGCGGTGCAGCGTGCCTTACTCGCCAAGACCCAATCGGATAGAGGAGGCGGCCCCAACCTAGAATCGAAACCGGAGGTTGAAGCGGGGGACAGGAAGATGGAGGATGCGCACCGTCAGCTCTCTGTAGAAGAGCGATTGGCGGCCTATCGTGCGAGGAAGCAAGGAGCGGCTTCTGCACTTCCAACCGCTACGTTCAACCCGCAAGATGCGTCCCAAGCGACAAGGGAGGCCACAAACCCACAAGACACGGCACGGGAACAGCCGTCGGTCACCACCACAAGCCCTCCCACAACTGCCCCTCCAGCTGAGCACAAGGCTCCCGCGGCGCCGCAGGTGGTGGTCTCTCCCACCGTCACGGGTGACCTCAGCGCCTTTGTGGAAAGCCTCTACGCGGCCCGAGACATGGAACGTGTGCGAGCGGCTGAGGCCGTCCAGCGCGAGAAGCTCGCGGCTCTGGAGGAGGAACGTCTTGCCTACGAACGGCACCGGCAACGCCAACTGCAAGATGAAGCAGAGGAGGAAGAGCGACTGCGGATGCTGCGTGCGCGGCGCCTCGCAGAAGCCAGTCGTCTGCAACGGCAGAAGGAAGCTTCTGTGAATCACACCACACTGAATCGATCCGCAGAAGACCCTCTACATGGAGATGCTGAGGAGGCCTCTGCCCTCGATGCGGTGAACGCCTTCTTCGCTAAACAGTCTACCATGCTAGACAAGGTACGTTCCTCACAGGAGAGGGTGCCGTCTGTGGAAGCCTCCATCGCGGAGGCGCTTGCTCGGTCAACGATAAATCAGTCACCGCAACCGACGTCCACGAGGCAGGATGCGACAATGACCGCTGAACGTACGGATACGAAAAACACGAAACGAAGTGGGGCGATCAGTATGTTGCCGTCGGGATCCCATCGAGGACAAGAGGCCCTCCTAGACAGTGCTCCACGCTCGCACCGCGAGTCGGGTACTATCGATTACGGAGGCGCGTTCCGTTACGTCGGCGATATCACAACAAGCGGAACTGCACCCCACGGCGCTCCTCGTATCGCTGACCGCCCGCCAGAAACGAAGGGCGATATGTGGAAGGGAGCAAACGCCTCTGGTACCATCGTGCAGAAGAACGGTCAACCGGGGGTTGAGAAAACGGGCAACACCACCACCGGTCTCGCTTCTCTACTGTCTTCCACCCCCGCGGCGCAGGAACTCCCTCTGCGGCAGGGCCAAGGAACCATTCAACGGCTCATCCACATTGAACAAAAGAGAAGTGGTTTCACCGCAACGCAAGACGAATCGGCTGCAGCAACGGATAGCCACTTCACAGGCACCTGGGTGGAGGACGAGCGGCAAGGGCCTGGTGTGCTGTCGTTGCCCAACACGCTGGTGGAAGGCCACTGGCGTCAAGATTCCCTCGTCCCCGGCAGCAGAGCGTTACTGCAAACGCGACGCCTCAAAGGCGCTGTCACGGTAGGCCCTGGGAAGGGAGCTACCACTACCAGGCATGCATCGACCCGTCTAGCGCTTGCGGGCCCGGCCAAGCTGGAGTTATCCAACGGGGCGAGGGTTACAGGGTTTGTCACGCCCTCGGACGCAAAGGAGCCGTCATGTCAGACCCTCGGCGGCGGACCATGCGTGATCGACTTGCCTTCCAAGGACCGCGTCGAGTGGTGGTCGGCATCTAACGCCGCACACACGGGCAACCAGCACCATCCCAAAAAGAAGACATCCACTTTCGTAGACCCCGCCGTGAGCTCGGCGCAAGAACGCGGCACAGGTCAGTGTCGGGTTTCATTCCACAATGGAGACTTGTATATCGGTTCTGTGGCCCACTTCCAGCTGCACGGCTACGGCCGCTATGAGTTCCATGACACCGGCAACGTCTATGTTGGCTTCTTCTACAAGGGCTTCATGCAGGGTGAGGGCAGCTACAGCTTCGCCGATGGCGATGTGTATATTGGCGACTTCCACGAGGGCGCCTTCCACGGCATCGGGTGCTACGTCCACAAGGACGCGTACATGTACGAGGGGGAGTGGCGCCGAGGGCAGATGCATGGGAAAGGCCTTCTTACATTTGCGAATGGCGATCAGTGGAAAGGAGTCTTTGAGAAGGACAAGCGGCTCACTGGCAAGTACCTTCGCTTTGCCCTCAACTGAAAACGGATGACGATGACCCATGGGCTGCTCACGGGCGTGATTCTGTGAACCGTTGGTTTTGCTACTACAGTTCTTCGCATGACAATACCAACTACAGTTAGATAGATTCATTTGTATGTTTTCCCTTCTTCTTTCCCCTCCCCCTCTTGCTCATTGACAGCAAACCGCAAAAAGAATGTATGAGGGATCCTGAGAGCCAAGATGAAGGCCTTACCGTCAGACGACGAGTGGATTGGGTGACGAGGGAACATCACGCATCCTCTACGGGAACGAGCACGCATCACAGAAGATGAACGAGCGCCACGATGATGGACGAATGTACGCTTCTTCTAATGTTGATCACCGACTAGGAGAAGGTGGTTTAATCTTCTTTTAGGGAGTCTGCCTCGTTTAGATCTCTCATCACAAACAAAGGAAAAAAAAAACATTAGTGCCTTACACAACCTTCGCCCTCGGTTCCCCGCCGACGGAGTAGTTTTACCGTCATGGGCTATACCCGCGAACGCACGAATCGCCACTTCTTTGTGTCGCGTGCGAATGCCTTCTTCAGCCGTCTCCCCATCGCCCGCATCCAGCGCGCCATGGCGATGGAGGCGATCAAGAAGGGTCGCATGAAGCCGTGGAAGTACACCAAGGAGCAGATCCTTGGCTCCCCGGTGACCTGCAACTTTGACTATAACCCTCGCCCAGTGCGTCTGATTGGCACGGTGATGGACGCCCACACGCAGGAGACGAGCGTCAAGGGTGGCATGAAGGTCTACGCTCGCAATGAAGAGACAAACATGATGCTGTGGATCCCGGCAGGCAACCCCAAGCTCAAGTACGAGGTCACCGCCGCGAAGGGGAGCTTCAAGCACTACCTAAATGAACGCGATAAATGGGATGAGGCGTGGCTCACGGGTCGCGCTCGTATCAAGTAAAGGGGCATACGTCAGCAGAGTGCAGTCACGTGTGGATGTGGAGAACGCACAGCATATGGTTCTCTCCTGTCGTTGAAAATTATTTGCTGCCCCTTGTTTGTCATTCCACTTGACCGTACCGCTACGTGGTATGGCGACAGCTTCCTTCGGGACCTCTGTCACTTTCAGTGCATCACGGTGGGGAGTTCCCCGTGGTGGATGTTGTTGAAGTTTCTGTCGCTAACGTTTGTTGTTACTCTTTTTTTTTTTTGGCTGTTACTCTATTTTATCTCACAGTTGCCACAAACAAGCAGAAACAATACAGGGCAACTCATTGAGGCGTGAGGGTTCTTTGATGTCCTTTGGTGGGAGGGATGCGAAGTCAGCATGGAAAAGACAAGCTGAAATCCAGCATCGCCTCCGAGGAAGAGGGGATAAGCGGCTATTTGAAACTTGTGTCTCCATGTTGTTCGAAACGTGCTTTTCGGATTTTAAGGTGAGACTGAGAACTCCCGGCTCGTTCCTCTATTGCCAGGTGGCTCTTCCTTACGCATGAAACACATTCCCATTCTCTCCCTTCTTTTCTCCATCTCTCTCTCTCTCTCACATACGTGCACACCCAGTCATTCACTCTAGTCAGAAGGGAAAATTCTTCTTTTCTCTTGTCTCCCCCATTCACGTCTCCGCGTGCGAATCGCTTTCTGTTTCAAAATTGTCTTTTTCCCTCAACGATGCCCGAGGCGACCGACATGCAGCAGATGGAGATGGACATGGTCCAGGGCATGTACGAAAACTACGAACTCGTCTCCTCGGACCCGCCCACCTACTCCATTCTTCTTGCCGCCTCCGCCGATGACCCACCAGAGCTCAAGGTCACCGTGTGCTATCCGACGGAGGAGTACCCGGAGTCTGGTCCATGCACGGTCCAGATTGATAGCATCGCCAAGCACCGACGCATTCAGACACAGAGCATTATGAAGGAAGTTGCCGCCACCGTCGAGGAGAATGTTGGCATGCATGTGGTGATCCTTGCCCTCCAGCAGATCCAGGAATTCCTCAGCCATTCCGCGGAGGAGGCGGAGAAGGCGGAACTGGTCCGTCGGGGCGAGGCGTTGGAGTCCGCTGCGGTGGAGAAGATGGGAGCCAAGGCCGATGACCCCACCATCAAGGTAGGTACCGCCGTCACGCGGGAGCTCTTCGCGGAGTGGAGCAAGAAGCGGGCGGCGGAGAAGGCGAAGCTGCGGGCTGAGCGCGAAAAGGTCGAACAGAGGGTGTCCGCGTCGAAGTTGACAGGGCGTCAGCTGTGGGACTCCACGCTGCGGTCGGCGGATTGGGAGCTCTTTGGCGCGGGTGGCGACGACGATGCGGGCGAGGATGTTGACTTTGATGCCATTGCAGAGCTCGACGAAGACGATTTTGACCTTGACGACGACGACGCGTAGAGCGTTGCGCAGGCAGGCAGTGAAGCGGGTTTGCGTATATAGTGGCTGTCGACTGGAACTCCTAATCAACCAGAAGTTACTGGCGGTTGCTTTAGAGCACCTCTCTTCACGAGCGGGGAAGCTCTGGATACTTTGTGTTGTGATGTATTCCAACTGATGCCTTTCTTGTGTTGGAAGTTATGTAGCTGTCCAATTAGGTTTCTGTGACTGTCTCCGTATGCGTACCCTGTTAACGATAACGTGTAAAAAAGGAATAAAAATAGAAGATATGGCCGTCTGACATGGTTTGAAGGGAGAATGACGTCGATGCCGCGAAGGTATCTTTTCATCCGTGGTGACTCTCACTCCGCGTGGTGGACGTCAGCGAAAGCAGGCACTAGTGGCCTTCAGTACTGGTGGGGTCACTGAGACAACTGTAGCGCCAAGGTTCATGTTTCCCCGAACTACCCGTAATCTGAGGACGCGCGGGCGTGCACGAACGCAGCAATCGGGTCCACGCTCACAAGCGGCGTCACGAGCACTTCCATGGTGTGAAATACACCCATCTGGAACATTTTCCTCTCTTCTTTCCTTCCCGCTGTCTGTCTTACCTCTTGTGAATCTTTCCGTTGACGTCAACTTATCACGACTCCGCCCATATCTCATAGCGGTTCGATAGACGTAGAGTTCAGACAGTATTGAGTCTCCCCTTGCGCGTTTCACTTTCCGTTTGGTTCAGTGATGGTCTCCTTGTGGTTTCACTCGGGGAACGCGATGAGCTCATGCTTCAATGTGCGGTGTTCACCTCGCTGTTTCACAGACAAAGGTCTTGCACGTCACGTGCGTCGTCTCCGCGTTGCACACCTCAGCTCACGGGCATCATGCCTTCCTACCTCTCACAGAGCCTTCAGCACCATCCAGCGCGGCCACGATAAGCAGAGGGAGAACTTGTTTGAAAAGCTCGGCTTTGGCACGGATAAAGAAGCCCACCGCCTTCAGCGCACCCTCACCGAGCTCGAGCAGGGCTTCATTCGCCAGGTCCAGCTTCTCAAGGACCCCCTCCACGACCCCAAGGACGCCGCGAGACTCGAGGAACTTAAAGAGGCCTACGTGCTCCTACGCGACGAAAACTTTCGACGGAACTACGCGGCGCACGCCTCCAGTTCAAACGACGCGCAGCTTCATGTGATGCAAGACGGAGGTTCTGTCGCGGCGAACTTCAACCCCGAGCACCAGAGCTTCGAATTCATCGATCACGCCGCGGTGCGCCGCGATGTCGGCCACACGGAAAATGAATCCATCTCCAGTGGCGCCAGTGGGGCGTCTTCGTCATCGACAGGTTCTTTTGGGTCCACCGGTTCAGCATCCACGTCGTTTGCCAACACCCAGGAAGCGTACCGAAATGCCGCTGGCGTCAACGGAGGCGGTGCCGAAGGGGCCAAGGCGTACAGCGCAGCCGACGCCCATGGACCGGTGCACGGCGCCGACATTCCCTTCCTGTTGAAACTTTCCTTTGAAGAGAGCATCCTGGGATGTGACAAACAACTCAAGGTGAAGAAGCACACACAGTGCCCTGCGTGCCGAGGAAGCGGAACCCAAACCCCAACAGGCTCCGCACGACAGACGCGCAGCTGCCCGCAGTGCCTGGGCCGGGGCTCCGTGTATCTTCCCAGTGCCACGTATCACATTGAGCGCAAGTGCAATTATTGTGGCGGCGAAGGCACTGTCCCGCCCCCACGCTGCACGCGGTGCCGCGGCCGTGGCGTTGTGATGGACCAGCCTCACACCGTCTCCATCGTTGTACCTCCTGGCTCCTTCTCTGGGTCCGTGTACCGACTCACACACAAGGGTCATGACGGCGTGCGTGGTGGCAGAGCCGGAGATCTCGTCGTCACCATTCTCGCCAGCGAGCACCGACACTTCCACCGCGTCGGGGCTGACTTGCACGCCATGCTGCCGCTGCCGCTCTCCACAGCCCTGCTGGGCGGCGTCGTTCAGGTACCCACGCTGGTCCCCCACGACACAAGCGCGGCGGCCGCCAGGTCGGCGGCGGCGCGTGCCTACAAACGGGCGACAGCGGCGCTGCGTGTGCCGCCATGCGTTCGGAACGGCCAACTGCTGAGCCTACGACAGCACGGCACCACGCCGTTCCCCGTCTTTCACGGAAGCGGTAATGGCAATGGCGTCGGAGGAGACCAACATGCGTCAGCCTCTGCCACTGGTCGTGAGCCGGTTGTGGGCAACATTCTGTACCACGTGTTGGTGCTCATTCCGAGGGCAGAGAGCCTCTCGGGGCGACAGAAGGCGGCGCTGAGGGCGTACGAAGGTGCAACCTCCACAGGCGCTGCAGCGGCTGCAACTGACACCCTAGGCACTGTCTCTAGTGACGGGATGCCTTCACCTTCTTCCAACGGAAACACGTCGGATAACCCGCATTGGGAGGTGGACACATCGCCTGAGGGGAAGCAGCTACGCCTTGACCACTGCGCAAACCTAAAGTCTCAGTACAAGCACTGGTTCACTGCGTAACGAGCATGGAGAGGGTTCGTCGATCTGTGTGGGTGTGTGTCTTTGTGGGGCTGGCACCATACCCACAGCTATTGCCGTTGCTTGCTCACTTGATGTTGCTCTTTTCTCTTCACACATACAAACGGCTCCGTTTCTTTCTCTCTTTATGGCTCTCACGAAGCCGCATTCCTTTCGCTACGGCAACTGTGTCGCCAAAGTAAACAATCACAAATAGAATCCAGTATCATGACATGACGGAAGCGCTTGCGTGTCGCATGTTTTTTGAAAAAGTAATAATAATAGATATGCACGTGCCGTTAGCGGAGAGTTGGACGCTGGTATCAGGCAACGTGTTTGGACGAGGAACTACTCTCTGTGAGCCCTCTAAAGATCTCTCCTTGGAAGGTTGCTCTCTCTTCTCGAATGCTTGTTTCCGCTTGCCACTGGAGTCCCTTCTTCCATCCCTCTGCTCCTACCTTTCCCGCGCAACACATGCAACGTACTGTTACACGGCGGCTCCTCGCAAGATCACTATTTCAGGAAATAAACACATTTTTGGTTTTCACATTAAACGCTAACAAACAGCTTCTCATTCCACTCAGAAGACAGCTATCTTATCCACCTCGAACCAGCCTACGTACGTCACACGAAAGGCAAGAGGACAAAACCGATATCTCTGTCTGACAGAGCTGTCTTACATCTATAAAACAAAAAAAAACAGTATAGATCGTTGAACATTAACACACACAAACACAATAATTACTTTTGTTTCGGTAAGTTTTCCAAAGTATCCTTTAAGCATTTCACAGGAATCTTTCTAGTCCGTGGAAAAGAAAAGAAAAGAATAAGTAAAGAAATTAAAAAGAACAACACTGTTCTTATCACCAAGAACGAAAAAAAAGAAGTTTTTGAAAATGGAGCACCGCAAGCTTGCGTCTGGTAGCGCGTACTACCTCCCTTCCCCCATGCTCCGCCCCGACAATGGTGAGACGGACCACTGCAAGTTCATTGTGGTCACGGGTGGCGTGTGCTCGTCACTCGGTAAGGGCATCACGACTAGTGCCACTGGCGCCCTTCTCCGCGCTGCTGGCTACCGCGTTTGCAGCATCAAGATTGACCCCTACATCAACGTCGACGCAGGTCTGATGAGCCCCTTCGAGCACGGCGAGGTGTACGTGCTCGAGGACGGTGGTGAAGCAGATCTCGATCTTGGCAACTACGAGCGCTGGATGAGCGTCCACCTCAAGCGCGACCACAACATCACCACGGGAAAGATTTACCAGAAGCTGATCACCCGCGAGCGCGCTGGTGGATTTCTGGGCAAGACGGTGCAGATGGTTCCCCACTTCACCAACGAGGTCGTGGATCACATCTTCAACATTTGCCAGCAGCCGGTCTGCGAGAGCGGCAAGCCTCCGGAGATTTGCATGATTGAGCTCGGTGGCACCATTGGTGATATGGAGAGCCAAGGCTTCGTAGAGTCGCTGCGCCGTCTGCGTTACTCCATGCCGCCCGAGGACTTCTGCCTTCTGCACACCACCTACCTGCCCGTATTTGGCGGAACGCAAAAGACAAAGCCGACGCAGCACAGCTGCCGCGCGCTCCTCTCCCTCGGCCTCACGCCGGACTTTCTTATCTGCCGCAGCGAGGAACCCCTGGCCCTTGATGTTCGCGACAAGCTGAGCAACCAGTGCGGTGTGCAGGCCAAGGATATTATCGGCGCCCCCAACGTGGACTGCCTGTATCAGATCCCCGTGGAGTTCGCCGACCAGGGCCTCATCACCCGCATCCAGCACAAGCTGCGCCTCAAGCCTGGCATCCCGGCCCTCGATGTGCCGACGTACGACACCTTCAAGAAGTTCACCCGCATTCTTCAAGAGCCGTCGAACCTCATGGTGCGCATCGCCTTTGTGGGCAAGTACGTCACGGGCGGCAGCGACGCCTACTTCTCGGTGCTGCAGACCTTTGAGCACTGCCAGCTGGCCCTCGGCATCAAGCTAGGCGTCCTCTACATGGAGAGCGAGGAGCTGGAGGGCCCCAACGCGGAGGAGGCAGAGGCCGCGATCCTTGGCTGCGACGGTATCTTTGTGCCAGGCGGCTTTGGTGTCCGCGGTATCAAGGGCAAGGTTCGCGCTGTAGAGCTGGCTCGGACGCACAACATCCCGTACTTTGGTGTTTGCCTCGGTATGCAGGTGGCGCTGATTGAATTCGCGCGCAACGTGCTCGGCTGGAGCGACGCGAACAGTGAGGAGTTCGATGAGAAGTGCACGCGTCAGATGGTTCGCATCATGGATAGCGATCGCGAGACCATGGGCGCGAACATGCACCTCGGCGCCCGCGACGTCTACATTGTGGAGAAGGACTCGATGCTCTCTCGCATGTATTCCGGTGCTCAGGTGGTGGCCGAACGCCACCGTCACCGGTATGAGGTGAATGCCACGTACCTGGACGACCTGCGCAAGGCTGGCCTCGTCATCTCGGGCTCTAGTGATCCTGAAATGGGTGCCGACCTGCGCGTGGAGGCGATTGAGAACCCGAGCCTGCGCTTCTTCATGGCGGTGCAGTACCATCCCGAGTTTGTCTCCTCTCCCCTGGACCCGTCGCCACCGTACCTCGCGTTTATGGCCGCTGTTGCCAAGAAGGAGTACAAGTGGCCGGAGACGTGCCCGCAGCGCCGCCTGCCGCTGCGCATGCGCAAGTAACTTCACGAGAGAGTCAAGTAAAGGGGAAGGAAAGAGCGTGCGCGGCGTTTCCGAACAACGGAAGGACGAGGCCACCCTCTTCGTCACAGTGCGTGGACGATGATATCACTTCCCCTCCCCCACCCCCTCTCAACCGCTCTCCGGTGAGTTCACGATAGATCAGGTGCCATAGCATGTGTCGTGCTGTCTTTCTGTTTCAAGAAAGAAAGAGAAGGCTCACAAGCGCAACGGACATGTACACGGATCGTTCCGTGCGTGTCCTGCGACTTTGGTGCGCATCCACGGGCACGGCGTCTTTTCGTGTTGTTCTGCTAAGGACACGTGGTTCTCTGTGTGCTCTCGATAGACATGATTGACATTTGCGTAAGAAGTGGAGACGCGGAAAAAGGAAAATCGCAATCCACAAGCTCCTCCTGTTCTGGCGTTTGCACTATTGTTTCTGTGCGAACGTGTCACCCTTTCAACTATTCAACGGCTGAGGTAAAGCTGCACCAATGCTAATGATAAGAATAGTGAGTGGATACAGGTATATAACCGAAACTTGAAACCAAAAGCAAAAAATAAGAATAATGATACGAAACCGATGCATACAGATTCCATCTTCTTTTGTTTCCCCCTCGATTTTTTGTTGGATGGCTGGAGGCATTGTATTTGATCCTATACTTCCTTTTGATGTCGAAGGGAGACAACGTTTACCTGGTTGCTGTGCTCTCTCTGCTTCTCTGTTCTTTTCTTGTTCTTTATTTTCGCGTAAATATTTAAGAATAACGGAGAGATTCACGTGAACCGACTGTCCCCACTGGTGGGTGTTGGGGTCCGCTTTTTCGTTTTGTGTGTCGGTGTGTTCTCTCCTCTCTCTGTCTCTCTCTCCACCTCTCCCTTATCCTCTTCCTTTTTTTTTTTTTACTCGACCGTTGTCTGTGTGCTCTCCCGTTGGGTTTTGTTTTTTTCTTATCTTGTGTATGTGGGAGCCTTTTGTGATCAACTCGTCGTTGCGGGTTTCTCGCTCACTACCTCCCCGCACCGTTCTCCAAAAATCACTGACACCGCTATGATGATAGCTGGACAAACGGAGAGGAAGTGGGAGGATAAGGCGCGAGATTTCTGCAAATATGAAAATGAACGGTAAGCGACTCACTTCACGACATCGATTCATTGTTGGTGGTGTCATCGTAACCGGGTTGACATTGTCACGCAATAACTCCAAAGAACAAAAAAAGAATCGAAGCGGAAATGTGATTGAGGTCGTCACTTCCACTAAACTGTGTTGGAAACGAGGCTCTTGAGGTGGCGTGGGATAAAATCGTGCAGCGTTGGTGAAACACTCTCAAGGAACAACTGTCATGTGTGCTGCAACGCATCTCTCATCTCTGGGTCAAACAAAGGTCACGGCACGCCGTGTCATGAAGCGCATGATCACGTGAGAACGGGGGTGGACGGCTCCTTGTGACTGGAGTGAATTCAGAGGCGTGGGAGGACAGACGTGACGGCACCTTTCTACTGTCCACAGGGATATGTTGCATCTTGTTCTGTGTGTTTGTGAAGAACCCGTCTGCTTTTGACGTCTCTCGCGTTACACCAAAACCAAACACTCAAAGTTTGCTTTGTCTTCTAGGTTTCACCACACTATCGAGTTCCTTTCCAACAAGTCAAGTCCCTTTCTCACCCCGTAGCGGTCTCACACGTCGCGCGAAGCAACCGTTCTTCTCTATCCTCTTTCTTGTTTCTTCTTTTCTTTCACTTCAGGGATGATGGATAACCAAATGCCCACGCAAGAATCCGCGCCATCTTCGCAGCCACCCTCCTCCGTCGTGCGCGGCGCTGTTGTGTCGACAGACGCAGCGGCTGAGCCCATCGCAACCGTGCAGCCGAGCGTGGTGCGCACCACCGCCACCAACACCGCCGAGAACTCCCCGCCCTCCTCTCCCGACACGTCTCGTGACTCCTCTGACGTAGGCGACACCACGGTGACGCTGGAGTTCGACTTTGGCACTTATGTGGGGGAGGTGGACCCGACCAACGGGCTGCGGAGCGGGCACGGCACCCTCACGTACACCAGCGGCAACGTGTACGAGGGCGAGTGGCGCGACGGCGCGGCCAACGGCGTGGGCGAGAAGCGGTACACCAACGGCGATGTGTACCGCGGTGGGTGGGTCGATGGCAAGCGTTCCGGCCGCGGGGGGTACCTCTACGCGCAGGGGCACTACTTCGAGGGCATGTACGAAGACGACGAGCCGAACGGCTACGGCGTGCTCAAGACCGTCGGCGGGGATCGCTACGCGGGGCACTGGAAGCAGGGCAAGAAGGACGGCAAGGGCCGTGAGACGCTGCAGGGCGGACAGGTATTTGTCGGCCACTGGAAGGACGGCCACAAGCAAGGCCGCGGCAAGCTCTACCTGCCGGGTGCGAAGGGATTTATCTTTGGCATCTGGAACAACGATCATTTCTTCCGCGAGCTCACGCAGGAGGAGATGGGCGTGGACGGGGAGATGGATGTCGTCGACGAGTTCGGCCTGCCCACGGACCGAAGCGACCGGGCCTCAGCGGCGGCGGCGAGAGAGGTGCCTGGACAAGGGAACACCGAGGCTGCAGGGCTGCTCCCGCCTTCTCTGGGCGGCGGCCTCACCGACGCGTTCCTCTCCGGTGTTGCGGCGATTGAGAACCGACTGGAGGCCTTCGGTCGCGCGCTGGAGCGGGTGACGACCAGCACGGAGGGGCCGCAGGGTACCGCAGCCCCGCTGGCCGACCCGACGGATGCGCGTGGCCAGCCAGCGACCCTACCCCAACAGAATGGAGGAGCAGATGAAGTCGCCCATGCGACGCAGCCGGAAGACGCACGCCCCGCCGCGGGTCATGGCAACGAAGGGGAGCAAGATGAGAGCGTCCCCGCCACGGCTGAGCCGCCCGCGTCGCCGATTGGAGGCGTGGACGCCTTTGCGAAGCCGGACCTGCAGGCGCAGCCTCCACTGACGGCGGAACCACAGTAAGCGGTGACAGAAGGTCGAGGCCATCCGTTACCAATGCAGGGAGATAGCCTTTTTTTTTTTCTGTCTTTCTTTCGATTCGCCATTCTTGCTGTTATTATCATGAGTATTGTTACGGCTATCGTTTTTTTTTTTTTCCACCTCATTTACTATGCAAAACCTCCTAGCAGGCGGGCCCCGCCTGCCTTTGTTGTTATCGATATCAGTATCATGATGATGATTGTCCTTTGGCTGCGCTGTCCAGTCTGTGGCCTGCGGAAATATGTGTCCCTAGCCACACAACAAACCTGTTCAGCGTGCGGCTCGCTCGACTTCTCGCATTGACATCCGTTGACAGTTTTTTTTTTCTGGTGATATCGCTATTAGGACATTTACATTCACGAAATGCTTGTGTGTGAGCCGTTGCACCAAAAAACTATTTAAAAAAACGAAGTGCAGGTGTGGAAGGCACGACCCGAGGAGTCCTTGAGGGACACTACAGGGTCTTTTGGCAGCTACGAGGAGACGGGGGACATGGTGCTGTATGCTCTTGCTTGAGAGCCTGACAACCAAACATCGAAATCTCCTGCAAGATGACGACATCCTCAATCTCCTCCATAGATGTCACTGCGAGCTCAGCTCCAAGGGAACCGCTACACTCTTATCCGTTGTCGTTCCATGTCTTTTTTTTTTTGTTTTTCTTGACTGACACTCTCTTGTGTAGGGTGGGAAACAGTCTCTGTTCTTCTTTTTTTGTTTTAGATTTGAGCGGAAAAGAAGTTCCACGGTACGCTTCCCGTGGCATCCGTTGGAGTAGGTTATTGCTGGTGCAGCGTTGTTGGCCACGCCGCAAGTGCAGGTGTTGTGCGCTTTCTTCTTCTTTTTGTTGACCCCAGGATAGTGCTGGGCCAATCTTCTTGCAAGATAAACACACACACACACACACACACACACACACACACACACACACACACACTCACGCACAATTATGTTTATTGTTTCTCTTTTCTGGACGCTGGTCCGCGTTGCTGTTTTCGTCTGCTGCGTCTTGGGACTTCTCCGCGTGCGGAAAACGCGTCTGCGTCACGTGCCCACCCGCCGCACGCGCATCTCCCGCCATCACGGTGAAAGCACCCTGTGGCTAGAACGGCTGTTGAATGCTGTCATTGACATGCTGCACTATGAAGCCCGTATGCAAGCGGCCGCGGAGGAGGCTGAGCGCCAGCGCAGTCGACGAGAGAAGGAGGCGAAAGAGACAACGGCCGGGCGGCGGTCGTCAGAGGCAACGTCTGCGCAGAGCCCGCGCTACCCATCCTCTCGTCGTGGCAGCCTTCCCAGCCTGTCCTCAGCCGTGGGAACGGAGTTCAAATCATTCGCCAAGATGTTTGGAAAGCAGCCGGCAGAGCGTAGCCCTAGTCCGCCCCCCACAGGCAGAGGCTCTCCGTCGGCCCAAAGAGGGAATGCATGGACGCGTCTTCCGGAGGGTGCGACGACAAGCAAACCCGATGAAAGCGACGAGGACGCCTTTTTCCATGGCGCCGATGACCTCGATGACGTCGATGATAGCACGCGACCGCAGTTTCTCGTACAGCTGGAGGAGCGCGTGAACGCAATCCTCGAAGACGGCGGCATCGCGGCGTGGTCTGACTTTCGTGTCCGCTCTTTGGGCGACCAGCCCCCGCGCGTCAAGGCCATTCACATTATTCACGCAGGGCTGACACAGAATGCACCGCCATCCAACTCGGCTGTGAACCCCAATGTGAAGAATGCACAGGGCCACTCGCAGGCGGCCAATTTTGCACAACCACCGCATCCACAACACAATCAGCAGCAACAGCAGCAGCAGCAACAACAACCACGTACTGGCACTGTGGATTGGGGCAATGGTGGCCCCGTGATGGCGGGTCCCCAACCGGGCGACACGGGTGATGTGGGCAGTACAAAACCTCCTTCCCCAAAACCTGGGTATGCGCCGTCGCCGGGCTCCGCCACAGGGATGCAGCCGCCTTCCGCTGGTGGGAGTGCGTCTGTAAACACAGTTCACCTGGGTGGTGGGACGGCTCCGTCAGCCAATGACGTAATGTACAATGGGCCTTCGGTGGCAGGGCCGTCTACCACACCTGGAGGCACCGCAGGGAGCCCTAGCTCGACGGCCAGCGGTGGTGGGGCCGTCAACGGGGCACCGGCCATCCGTACCGGTCCGACCGTCAGCAGCACCATTGGCAACAATGCCACGACGATTGAGTTTGAAGCAGAGATTGAGTATTCGGGTGGTCTGGATGTCTCGCTGCGGGCGGACCTGAGCTTCCTTCGAGGCCGCCAGCTGCCGTTCCAGGTGCGACTCAACAAGGTCAAGTACGCCCGCGCGCATGTTCACGTCGCCGCCACACTGCACCACGACACCGCATCTGTCGACACCCCATTAAAGCCGTACCTGCTGGCTACTGTGTGGTTCGAGTCCGACCCCGCGTTTGACTTGTCCATGCGCACCTCTGTGACGCCGCTGAACATTCGAGACTTCTTTCTCCTGCCGATTCTCACCAAGTTTGCCTTGCTCCGCTTCATTCGTGCAAAACTAAAGCGCTCCAACGGGGGAGCGGGCATCTCAGTGAAGATCCCGCTGCCAGAAGACATTGTGGACGGAGGGGAGCTGTGGTCGCACGGCGGTGGCGGCGCTGGTATGGGAGGCACCGATGTTGGAAGCATGTACGACGACGGTCGCAGCGCGTGGGCGGCGACGGCAGTGTCGGGTAGTGGTGGGATAGGTGACGCTTCTTCGGCGTTCCCACGAGGCTACTGGGGCTCCACACACATGTGATATCGCTTTTAAAAACAAAAAGAAAGCATCTGATCTTTTCGTTCGCCTGCTTTCCAACCTATATCTGAAGCAAGTCTTGTGTCGCTGCCGGTTTCCGTTGTGCACCTCGCACTCAACAGTGCTGGCTCTAGTAGCGTCAAATCAAAACTGAACACTAAGAGAACTCTACACAGACTGTCGTTAAACGAGTCTCGCTTCGTGACTTTGATGGTTCAACCCGCTCATACACACCCCATGGGAAAGCAGGAGAGTATGTTCGTATCCTCTGGGTGTGTCTGTCCCGCTAACGATGACCACCGTAAACCTATATACGGTCACGATGTGAATGTATCTCTATCTCTCCGTCTTTCCATTCTTTTTTTTTGCTTTGTTATGCCGACCTCGTCTTCTTCGCACAAAAAAAAAAAAGGCAGAACAGAAAAGGTCTGTCAGCATATTGTTTTCCTGAGCGAGGCCAACCCGATTGACAACGGTGGCAGTCCGTCACAGAAATTCCAGTTTGACCTGAAGTTATCAGGACGCACACGTACCCACACCCCTCTGCAGCGCTCCGTAGCGAAACAAGATTGCCATGAAACAGCAATTCATCAAGGACATGATGCAGAGCTTCCGTCGCGCGAACCCGACGGCGAATGATATGGAAACCATCCGTGATTTACAAGCTCGCGTGCTCGACATCGCGGTGCGCTGTGTGAACAAGGGCCACATTGAGCTCTTTGGTTCTCACGTGAGCGGCTTCTGCAAGCCTGACTCAGACGCGGACCTCTCCCTCACCTATCGAAATTTTTCTCCCTGGCTGCAAGGCATTGAGCGCGTTGACGACCAGAACAACAAGAGGCTCATTCGCTTCTCCAAGGAGGCTGCCGAGATGGGCATGGAGCATGTGAAGTACATCCGCGCGCGCATCCCTGTCGTCCAATTCGTCGACGCCGTCAGCGGCGTGCACTGCGACGTCAGCATCGGGAACCTTGGTGGGGTCGACAATTCAAAAATTCTCAAGGCCATCCATGACATCTTCCCCGACTTTTACGGAGCCTACGTGCATACGGTGAAGGAATGGGGAAAGAACCGCGAGGTGATTGCTCCCGACAAGAGTACGTTCAACAGCTTTACGATGACAACCATGTCCTTGATGGTGCTGCAGGAGCTGGGGCTGCTGCCCATCTTCAACGCACCCACTGGGGAGTTCATGGAGCTGACGCTAGCGGACGCGAACCGCGCGATTGAGGATTTCCGACTACCTCCCATCTACGACTCACTGGCTAACGATGATGAAAAACTTGGCGAGGCCGTGCTGTTCTGCTTCAGCAAGTTTGCAGAGTATTATAGCGCGTTTGACTTCAAGAATGGCACGGTGAGCTTAATGTGCCCGCGCCGACACCGCAACGTGTATGAGCAGATTGTCACAAAGTACATGGACATGTTCGCAACGCGTAAACGAAAGGAATGGAACGATCATCTGCAGTCCCACAGCGAGGACGGTCCCTTCAGCGAGCAAAACTTCGCAGAGGCCATCCAGCACGAGGTGATTCAACGGCCTGCGAACTCGCCGTTTGTCGTGGAGGATTTTGTCAATTACGTGAACTGTGGGCGGCGCGTGCCAGCGAACCGCATGGCGCACATTCAAGGAGAGTTTACACGACTACGTGACATGCTCAAGGACGAGTCCGCGCTGTCCTATGCCACGGTGTTTGAGAAGAGCAACGTAGTGCCAAAGTTTCACCCCTCCGACCGTCACGATCCTCGTGTCATGGGGTTTGCCCAGAAGCATTAGTTGCGCACGAGATCAAGAGAGAAGGATAGGCATGGCTCTCATTCACATTTTTTGTTGTGGCTATTCTACGTCGTCGCCATTGTCGCCGTTGTTCTTCACACATGCACACACATAAAGACGTCCTCATATCGTTCCCGGGTAACAGTTCTGACGCTGAAGAGAATCCACGTTTTTTGAAAAAGTATTTCTGCGCGATGTGAACGGACTCCCTCCAGGGATACCAATGATTTGGGTTATCTTTCCTTGAACGGAGGAACACCGGAGAACGTCAACTTGGAAAAGAGTAGCGTCGAGTTACAGTTTTGAGGTGACACTGCATGCTCTCTTCGTCTTTTCTTGTCTCATGAAAGGTCAGAATCTATCCCTAGTGCGCTTTTTTCTGTTTGTCGGAATCATCGTTCACTGCATACACGTATTGTATATTTTCTGCATAGGCGCTTGTGTGCGTGTAAGAGTGCGGCTAACCCTCTTCGAAAAGGGACACGTTGCACTTTTCTTTTTGCTTGCTTGCTGAACTCGCATTCACTGCGTGTGCTCGCGTTGAGGGGCATCTATCTGCTTATCCATTGAGAAAAAGAGATTCCGCCTCTGCTCTTATTCCTTTACCGCTCTCTATCGTCATGGAACCTTCGACATCCCCCAATGGCTCTGAGAAGGCACCACAAGCGGTATCCTCTGCAGAGCGAGCCGATGCCACTGCTGTCGCAACAGCAAAGCATTCAGGGTCTTCACTGGGTCCCTCTAGGCAAGATCGCGATGCCGCAGGCGTCTTCAGTGGCATCCCACAGAGAGACGGACAAGAGGGGAAATGCGTCGCAGCCGTGAAGACATCTGGGACCGTTCACAGCAACCCTGAGACCGAGCCGGCCGAGAGTGCGTCCCACAACCAACCACCACCGCAACACTTGGTGCACCACGTCCCCTCGCAGCCACACGACGATGGCATGGACGGCGATGACTCCGTTTCGCCGTCCACGACAACGTACACAGAGTCCTTCGCTGGCGCACACCGTCTTTCCTTTTCAGGCCCATTTATCAGCCCCGGAGATGGCTCCACGATGCGAAAAGAACTTGGCACATCGGGCAGCTCCCCGTTCGGCAGCTACCGCCGGCACAGCCACTTTACGATCGGCGGCACCAGTCAGGAGCAGGAGGCGCCCCACTTACGCGGAAGAGGGCTTCACCCTGGGGGTGGGGCTCCTCACGGGCGGCCACCCTCCTTGTCCGGGCTGAACACATCGCTGCGTCGCGAGGATCGCGCCTTCTCCGTGCCCTCGGCCATGCTGTCCATCAGCACGCTGGACGCACCACAGCACGGGACCAGTGCTCCCTTTCCCACTCGACTGCTCCACCCGGCCTCGTCGCAGCTCTCTCCCACGTCTGGCAATGTGTCTGTCTCTGACACCACGACGCGGGGAGGTGACCCTGGGCACGACCTGTCTGCCTCAGGACATCGAACTCAAACACCCTTGGGTCTCACCTCCCATCCTCATCACCATAAGCACCACCACCACCACCACCAGCACCTTCACGAACGAGGTACCAACAAAGGAACCGGAGGTCGGCAGCATCACCGTGAAGGTCGCCACCACACACGCAATACAGAGGATGAGAGCCTTAGCCAGCAGGATAGCGCCCTTCTCGGTGAAACATACGACACAACGGTGCGAAATCATCCAGGGACTGGTGTCGCGCTGCCCCCGACCTCGCGTTTTGCGAAGTGCAAGAAACTCCCCTCGATCCTGCAAGACAGCTGGGAGTTCCGCAAGATCGCCACCGAGGGCTCTGTGCTGGCGAACGCCCTCGTGTGCTTCGACGTGGACGACGACGGGGTCGAGGAGTGCGTCGTGGGAACGACGGAAGGGGTCTTGCTGGTGGTCAAACCTGACTGCCGCGCACCCATCTTTACGCACTTGTTGTCCGCCACTATTTCCATTGTGATGTACTCGTGTCAACACCGGCGCCTGGTGCTCGTGACGCTCGAAGGGCAATGCGAGGTCCTGGACAATTTTCTTGTCCCGAGCGTTCACAACGACGACGAGGGACGCGAAGAAGCCCCTGGCGTCCGCGGCGGCAGGGCACCCAGTGATGGGGCCGCTTCCTCTTCTAACGCGAACACGCCCTCCCCTGCCCCTGCAGGACCTGCGCGTGTCACGTCGCACACCAACCTCGCACTCTCGCTGCTCACCCCAACCGCCGACACCTTTTTGGATGGAACCCGTATCAAGCCGACCAGTGTCTTCCACGTGCCCTCCAATTGCTTTTGCGGTGACTTGGGCCAATCCGAGAAGGGCGACGACCGCATTTTTCTTGGCTCGTATGACCGTCGCATGTACGTGTATTCGGTGACTGGGGTTTGTTTGGTGTCTATCTTTATGCACAGCCCTATCACATCCATCAAGACCGTCACGTGGTCGGCGGAGATGAGCACCGGGCTCACCGCTGGCACCAACATCCACCATGCACCTGCCTCCTCCCCCTCCTCTGGGGCTCGTCAAACCCGCACAGACAGCCGCAATCGCGATCCATCGCCTCAGCTGCCACAGCTGTCATCACCTCCACAAGAGCCTCTCGCACCTATCCCATTGGTCTTTGTCGCCACCACACGCACCCTTGCACTGCTCCGTGCCGCATCACGGGACATTGAGCATCTGCGCGCGCTCGAGGCGAAGCGCAAGCACCCCCTCACCCTCGCCGATGCAGATGCCATCGGCAAATACCGGGATGTACCATTCCAAGCGTCCCACGCCGGCACCAGCAATCGCCATCCCTCTCGGCCGCAAACGCAGTCCTCTGTCTCGCAGACGGCAGCGCAGAGCCACACGGCACCGCCCACCGGCGTACCGTACTTCAGCCCAGCCTTTGGCGAGTACCAGCTGCCGGATCTGCAAACGCCCATGACGGGTGCAGGCTACGCCCCAGTCTTTGCAGGAGCTGGATTTACACACGCCACGCGCGACTCCCTTTCGCTGCTTTCGCCTGCAACGGTGTCCTCGGCGTTGAATGGGATGATGGATGGGGCGGGAGTGGGCGTCTGGGACTCGTCTCCTTCGTATGCTTCCCCAGATGCGGCCACCCCAGCGTCGGGGTCCTTCCGTGCTGTCCTGGCAAACGCACCCCGCTCCGTCATCACCCCGCTCACCGGACACAGCGGGGGCGGCAGTGGGGCCGGTGGCCTTGGGCATGTGATGACAGAGCAAGTGGAAAGTCCGGTTTCACCTCAGAGCCCCTTCAGTCCTTCTGGGATACAAGGCGGGTCCTCTGCCGGTCTGCAGGCAGATGGCGTCGCCGTTGGAGGAGATCTCGATGACGTAACAAACACGCCACGACTAGCCTCTGCGGTGAAGGGAAGCAGCCGGCACACGGAGCCGTCCGCCCCTGTGACGCTGGTGCATCCCTTGTGGTTGGTGAAGATAGCGGAGAATGGTATCTTGGCCCCACTACCCCTCGCCGCCGTCATGCACCAGCGACAGCAGGAGCATCTCAAGCAGCGACGTGAGGCGGCGGCAGCGGGGGGACAAGCTTCTCACCCTCAAGCGCAACGAGGAAGCAATCGCCATCGAACGCGGGGAGGCACTTCGGATGGGGACGAGGATGACGTTTCGGGTGCCGGACAGATCCCTAGGCAAGGGTCCGGAACAGGGGCCGCGAGAAGCACCGGGACTCGTAAGCCGTCGTGGCGGCTTTCTCGCGATGCGACCGACTCCTCTTCGTCACCCACCGACATTTCGCAGTCCACAGAAACGTCTTCCGACACGCAGGACGATTCGTCCTCTTCCTCATACTCTGACTCTTCTCTCTCCCGCGCGAGTCAGCACTCGGGGCACGACACTTCACGTGGATTCCGGGATGCGCCAGACGACCTTGAGCACCAGGAGCCCCGCCGCCACCGTCGTCGTCATGGGAAACATCGGCGTTATCTCAACCCCGCCGGGCAGGCCAGCGCAAGCACTGAGAACGCGACACACACGTTGAACGACCTCTCTGCGGAGCGTGGGAATTCTTCCACCTACGGGTATAAGGAAAATCACATGCATGAAGCTTCAGGAGCTCTCTCCCCTCATGCCGATATGACAAAGCTACTGGCCACAAGCTACTCCAGAATGCACGCGGAGAGTGTGCCGCGCGGGCTGCTGCGGGACGGCTCTCTTCGACCATCGTTAGCCTCCTTGGCAAAGTTGCCGGACGCGGGGGTAGGTGCTGCGTCCACGGCAGCGTCTTCTCCCAACGCCACCGCCATCGATCGTGGCGTCGCTATCCCAGATGTTTCGCAGCGCATGGGCCGCCGTCGAAGCTCTCACCCATCTGCCACGCACCCTCCTGAAGCGCCAGATAGCTGTTCTCCACATCTACCCGGCACAACGGACGGGCCACCACACACGACACCAACAGGACCGTCTCACCGCTCCGCTGCACGGCCGTCTTACTCTATCCCTCTCCCGCCCAATGACGGATCCTCCCCAGCGTCCCATCGCATCGCCCACAGCAACAGCGGGCGGGGAGACCCAAGAGGACCCTTTAGCGCTTCGGCGAGAGGCCTGTCCATGGACCCGCACAGCTCCGCACCATCTCGCACGGAACACGTGGACCCTTCCTCCCAAGGCGCTGCCGACGTGGACCTTCCTGCGACGGAGGTGACGGGCGAAGAAGGCGGCCCTGACCACGGCACTGCCAACTCCACATTGCATTTTGACGACTCCGTTGCGCTGTCGCTTTCCCTAGATGTGAGCACGGGCCGCCGCCGCATGATACTGGTGGCGAGCAGCGAGGATGGCCGTGCCTTTGTCCTGGAGTTCTCAGCACTCACCTTGGCCGAGCTGCTCGGCGCAGGCGATGGCCCATCTGGACACGCAAGCGCAGATGGCAGCCGACTCACCTCACCAGAGCTCCCTCGCGGAAATCGGTCCCGCGTCTCGCGGAAGCAGGAACTGCGAGTCCGCACCGTGCACGAGCGGGGCTTCAGTGGAAACACCAACGACGTGTACGATGAGGTGCCGACGAGTTCGGTCCCTGTCCGTGGCAAGCGAGGGATCCAGTCTGGGAGCCAACCTCGCACGTTGACGCGCGGGGGGACAAGCTACTACCAGCGCTGCTTCGCACGCCACCCGCAGGACCAGGAACGGGAGGAGCGAACCACCGCACAACAGGAAGCCCTGTCCCGCCTTGCGAAAATCCGCACGCGCCAGCATCGGACCGCTATCATTCTTCACAAGTGTGGCCACATGAACTGGGATAACAAGGAGGTGATGTCCCCCAGGGCGGCAGACGCTGCAGCATACGCAACAACCAACGGTACACCCACCAACAAACCTCCACAGGAGTCCTCTCGAAGGGCTACTGGTCGGTCTGGTGAAGGGGAACTGCGCCGGAACGCTCGGCGGCATCGCCGGCCGGTCTACCACGTGTACATTCCCATCGAACCGTCAGCCTCTTCCACTAGCTCCACCCTCGCACCCGCCGGCACCAGCACTGGCGCTGCTTACCTCAGCAGCAGCAGTCGACCAGAGCGCCGGCGTCCTACCCATGACGCACAGATGGGGGCGCCCGTGGAGGTGAAAGCGGTGTCACCGCGAGGCAGCGCGAGCGCGGCCGTGGCTGTTGCGTACGCCGACGGCCGAGAGGAGATGGTGCTCCAGGTGCGTTGCGTGTGGGCAGGGAATCTTGGCGGCGCGGGGCCCCTCGTCCAACGCTCCCGCGTTCTCCGCGTCGCCGAGGACGGCTTTTGCGCCGTGCTCGTGAATGCAAGCGGCACGTGCGTGGCAATTGACCCGGACAGCTGCTGTGCTGTGGAGTACGCGGTGCTATCTGACTGCAGCTCCTTCACCCTCAGCGTGGGGCCGCCCGTCCCGGTTGTGCTGCACACGTCCGCGCCATCGACGGGACTCACCAGCAAGGATGGCGGACTGCATGCAACAGGCACAACCGTAAGCACAAGGCCAACCATCACCGCACCCTCTGTGCTCGGTCGCGCCGTCTCCTGTGTGTGCGTGTGCGTGGACGAGCTCAGCGTCTACTCCATTGGCGACGCCTTCCTCTCCACCGTCTACCAGCATCACAGCCTGTGCCCGAGCAGCTCCACGGGGTCGGCAGGCGTCGAGGGAAAGGGCAGTGCTGTCGCCGTCGCGGCGGGGTCGGTCCTGCACCCGTTGAACACGGCGCACGCACCGGCCGGCATCTCGTCCCCTGCGACCACCTCGAGCGAAGCAGCAGCAGCAGCAGCAGCAGCAGCGGCGGTGGCCACAAGTCTCTCCCCCTTTGTCATGGTGGAGGGGTGGAGCCGCAGCGAGCGCGATGAGGAACGGCACCAGCTTCTCACCATTGGCGCCGCCCTCATGCGTGCCGATGGGGTCTTCACGCACCGGCAACGAAAACTCATTGCCATGTTGAAGGCGCAAGGGAAAAGAACGATCCAGGATCTCGACATCGACCCTGTAGAAGCCCGGCGCCTGATCATGGAGGAAGAGGATGAGCAGATATTTTACGCCTTGCAAGCCATCACGAAGGGCTACAGCGTAGAGGAGTGGGACCTCTTGGAGAAGCTTGAAGCGGCGGGCACGGTCGCGTGAAGGAGCACGCACGCCCTTTCATTCTCTAGCTCATTTTTTTTTTTGTCCCTCTCTCTCTTCTCGACAGGACGTTATCGCACGCGTACACCATCAGAGAGCGGTTCTTGCTACTTGTCTGCTGATTGTGTAGCTTTTTTTTTTTTTTCCATTCCATACTTTTACAACTCGCAGGAGCGAAGGAAACCAAAAATGGAGGGAGAACTTTCTCTAGTGCAAAGAAGAACTGAGGTCTCCATCGTTCGTGTTGGTGCGACAACGGTGAAACAAAAAACAAAAAACATGTATATCAAATGCGATGCCTCTCTCACAGAATGCATCATCTTTCGTTGCCTTTCCATTCTCTTTCTTTTCGTGCAGAGCTTGCCGAGAAGTGTAACATAAGAGCAACGCGTGGGATCGCTCTTTTTTTTGCCTGGCTCGTGCGTCCTCTTAAAAAAAAAAAAAATCGTTCAAACGAACTGATAAATAGATTCACCGTATACATATATATAGAACTCTGTTTTACGATTACACTCTGAGATTGTTTACTTCTCCCCTTTAGACACCTACTTTTCTTTTCCCCCTGTGACAGATATACTCCTTTCCCGATTCCTCGTCTTTGCAGAATCGAGGGAGCGCACATTGGCTTTCAGAGGATCTGTCTCTGTGTGTGAGTGTGTGTCTGCGCGTGACTCCTGCAACCCTTTCCCGTGACACGGCCACGACGCCCTTGTGTCCGGCAGCGATGTCTGGCGAGACCAAAACGGTTCCCCAGACGAGAGAGCCAAAGGTCTTCTTCGAGTCCATTCTGGTCGTCTCTTCTGGTTCCGACGAAAGCGATGTGGCAGAGGAAAACCACGCCGCTCACCAGTACGACCACTGTCCGACCACCACGTCAGGGATGTCGGATAGGCAGGACCAACACCCTGTGGGACGTGGTGTCCAAGCGACGGACAGCTCCTTCCGTCACCCCGCCCCGCAAAAGCCAAGCGAGCCGCCGTCTGCCGGGCAAGGACCTCCACCCGCCCGGCTCTCTTTTCGTCGTGCGTATCAAGCGTCTCTGAACACTTCGACACAAGGCCCAGCGTCGCCTTCTCGACATGGCCAGACACCGCACCACGATGGCGACCAAGGAAACCAGATTAGGGCGGAAGACCCCGTGGCGCGCGGAGGCGGACATGCGTCAAGAGAACACGAAAGACATCGACAGGCGCGTGATTTTCTCACACCAATGTCAGCTGATGCACCACCACCACCACAGACCCTCTACTCATACCGCCCCACCTTCGCCGAGCGAACCTCCTCGCCTCCACCGTCGTTGACCACACAGGAGCGGCGGCAGGCGGCGGCGAAGCCCTCTCCCACCGTCCCACCGGGTGCTACGCCTCTGGTGCATCGCCGCGATAGCAGCTCACCCTCACCCTCACCGGAGCCGCAACCGCAACCGCAAGGCAAAGTGCTTCCGACCGCCTTTCAACCCGCCACCCCAAAGGAGGCGAGCCCACCGTCACCGTCGCCCCCCGCCTCCATCAATGGTCGACCCGCGAGCTTTCACGCGCTGCAAATGGGAGTAGGCCACGGTTTCCTCGCACGGAACGAAGACAGTGGATTGGTAGACGCGGACGATACGTCGGGTGCAACCGGCACGACAAGCTTCGCACGCCTGCGTGCAGAAGGGACGGGGGAAAGCTTTAGGAAGGTGGGCAGTGGGCGGAGCTCTGGCCGTGCGCCCTTCGCGAGCCCTGGGCCGTGCCCGATAGACGGCATCTCATGCACCGTGAGCGAGCAGCGGAACATGAATTCTGAGCTCCTCGCTCGCCTGCACGCGCACCTCCCGTGTCTTCTCCAGACCTTGGCCCAGGTCCAGGAGGAGCAGCAGAGGCTACGGCGCCATGTGTGTCGTCTCGAGAAACAGGGTGAGGTGCAAGCCCGGCTGCTGCGGGAGGTTGTGGCCGCTGCACAAGAAGGGAACCACTCTGGGAAGGAGCTGCACCCACGGGTGGCCCAACGGAGTGGTGGCTGGCACACAGACAACGTGGCGGCAGGCGGCCATGACGATGCAGCAGAAGGGACGCCTGACGGTGTCTGGGGGAGGGATGGAAGCGCGGAACGTAGGTGCGCCAAAGTCCTTGCAGAGGACCTCGCTACGCCGAACCCGCGGGGCACCAGCGGTAGCACACTGCGCGAACAAGCAAACACCACGGCTGCCACGAGTCACTCGCGTGAAGGAGGTAGCCCGTGTGAAGCCAAGAGTGCCGCCATCCCGGAAGCCTCTGCGCCAGAAAAGGCTCGCCGCAGTTCGGAACTTGCAAAAAAGAAACTACCAGGTTCAGCACGGTGTCCTTCGGACGTTACCAGCGCGGCGACGTCATTTCTCGGTGTCGAGAGTAGCGTGGATAGCGGCGCGACGTGTGACGTAGATACCAGCCTTCCGTGCCACGATGATGACGATGAGAATGCACCCCTTCACAACGGCCTACGTTGTTCGAGACACGGTGGGGAAGAAACCTCTGTTGCTTCCCAGTACCGTCGTCCGAAGCGCTCGTCGCTTCACAAGCGCAAGCACCTGCCCAACGTTCAGGAGAACAGTTTCGACGTTGACGGCGAAGAGGATGATAACTTCGACACCGACACCACACGGAACGGCAGGCCCGTCGCGAGCTGCTTTGCGAGTTACCAGGTTCATGAGGACTCGGTGAGCTCGATTTCCAGCGCCTCGTACGACTATGCCGATGAGGAAGACGCAAAGTACGATCAAGGTGTGGTGCAGCAGATCGAGGGACTCATTGCGCAGACAGAGGAGGTGCCACTTGATGCAGAGGCCAAGGCGCGAACACGCGGCGTTGGTAGGATCGCGGACGACAGCAACCGCGCGCAGGGAGGTGAAGGGGATTGGAACAGCTGTGCTGAGGGAACCTTGATGGACGATTTCAGGTCTGAAACCCCCGTGGCACCGGTCGTCTTCTCGCCACGATCGACAGCCAACGCGGTGCAGCTGCTTCAACGCTCGCCTCCTTCGGTTCCTTCGTTGATGAGCCACACCAAGGCGCCCTCGCAGTTGCCGGCGTCAGCAGAGTCGCACACGGCAATGACAACGGGCTTTACTCTTCGCTTGAACGCCGCCACTACCGCCGTCGCCGCACCTGTCAGCGTGAATCCACCTCTTCTCCATACACAGCAGAACACAACAGCACCCTTGCTAACCACAGCGGCCCCGGCTGCACAGACCTCGCGCGGTCTACTTCCCCCCACCTACCCAACCACACCTGCGGCACCCACGAATGTGTCTCCCTCCGCGCACGAGCCATCGCCCGCGCCACCTCCTCTGTTGCCACGGACCCTCTCTGTCCAGGGCCTGCACGGGGGCGGTCCGACGGGTACCGCCAGTCGACGCAGCAGTCTGAATGGCACGCGTGAAGGCTCCACCTCCGGTTCCATGCCAACAACCGTCCCAGCCGCCTTTTCTCTAGCGGGCTCCTCATTGGGACGGCCACCGACCCTCTCTCCCTTGATGCCTTCCCTCTCGTCCACCACGCGGCCCAGTGGAGCCGCCGGTGAAGGGGCTGCCGTCCTGGTGCCCGCCCTGCCGATGCAGCGGCAGACGATTATCCGCAAGGAGGACTCCTCGCTCGGCGTCAACACCTCACGCGACGGCAGTGTGCTCCGTGCATTGCCCGTCAATGTCTCTGCGAACGAGGGTGCCTACCCGGCTGAGAGACACCTAAAACACCGTGACAAGCAGAAGTCCCCGATGCGATCGGCCTCTCCCTCTTCGTTGTCGACCACGAGCAAAGGAAATCGCGCCGAGACATCTTTGGCA
>JASAOC010001960.1:0-46227 GCA_030849835.1 Herpetomonas samuelpessoai
CCAAGGTAGATGGTCAGCAGGAGTCGAACCCGTACAACCTCGAGGCGCAACTCGGTCTGTAAGGCGTTATGGAGACCCGCACACGTATGCGAACAACTCCCTTGTGATGGTTCTCCTTCTCCTCTTGTGTGTGGAGTGGCAAGCCGCGACGACGATCTTCTTCTCTTTGCGTGCTTTATGCAAGGCGTTCCCGTGGTTCATTTGGCTTTCTTTGACATGAACTCCTCCTCCGCTTTCAGCAACTTGCTTTTGGCTGTGGCTCTTCGTTTTTTTTTTTTTTTCGTGGGTCTCATCCCCCACACATTCTCCTCTCCCCTCTGTCCCTCCCCCCTCACTTGCTTCCTGCACCTGGTTCACATTTTATTCAGAAGCTCAGCCCTCTTTTATTTTGCCTGACCTCTGCATCATTCACGGGCTGTTCACACGGTGCGTTGCTCTCTGATTTCCTCTTGCTCTCTCTCTTTTCTTTTATCTTCTTTTCCATCCCCAGTACTGTCCACATCCACACACGCCATTGTGTTAGTCGGCTGCACCTTTGCGGTTGATACAGCAGCCACGTGTGTTCTGTTCCATCCCATTGATGGGGGTCCCCATCGGAACTGATAATGCCGCCGAAACCAACCCTTTTGTCTCTCTCGCGCCCCCCCCCCTCCCTCCCTTCTGTTGGTCTTTGGAGGACACCTACATGCTCCTCGAGCTTCTGCTCCCACCATTTCATCCTGCGATCACGTACATGATCGCACAGGAAAGACGAGCAAGGAGGAGTCCGGTTTCTATCGCGCGCGTAGTGTGTTACGCTCTGTTGCGTGACTCGTGATAGACTGCTCGTCTTGCTCGTATTTGCTTTGCCTGCGACCGACTTGTGTGCTCACCTCGGACGCACACCGCGCAGAACTATCCCCGGGAAGCAGACCCACCCATGCGCCGGATCTTTTTCTCTCGGCTATGTTTAGGTGGAGCTCACGTCCGGCGCTTCGGTTCGCTGCTTCCGGCCGTTCTGTAGTGATGAAGGTGAAAATGGAAAGAAGGCCGACATGGATGCCAGGTGGAGGAGGGTTTTGTGGACGCATCGACAATTCGACGCGAGCTCTATCCCTTGTGATTCTACTTCACAAGAGCTGTCTCGCCCTTTTGGCCGTTCCCACAAACCGATCTTCCACGCTGTAGATGGCATCCTTGGAGCTCGCCGTTGAGCTGCTCCTGGAGCGGCACGAGGATTCACTCACTTTTTTATCTTTGCCTTTGGGAAATGTCTGACCGAATGAGTGTAAAACTCAGTTACGACGCGATACACAGCAGCGGAGGCGTATGAAAGCTGGATAGTTCTGTCAAAGAACTTATGTCAACGCGGTGGGTTAGCGTGTGTGTATGCGTGTGCGTGTGTGTGGCCCCCTCTGCCTCCTCCTTTTTTTTCATATTCTACCTTTCTTTCTGCCACCTCCTTTCTTCCACTGCCTCCTCCTCCTCTCCTCCTCGCGCAGGTGTACCAAACACAAAGACACGTCTTGAGAGAACCACAAGAGACAATTGGAAGGAAGTATAGAACGAAAAAAAAAGAGAACTTGCGCAGCGGAGCTCCATGCGCTAACGACATGACAGGGTAAACGCTCTTTTCTCCAGGACATGAGCGCAAGAACCCTTGGAACGCTTCTGTGGTGCACATCCTTGTGAGAAGGAAATGTTGCGTGGCATGACAGCACCACGCTATTTCATGTGAGGTACCACGAGTGGTTTACCTGTGCGTCACTGATCTCAATCCATGTTTGCACGAAACAAATATCCACTTCTGCTACTTGTTTTGGATAGCGCAGACCTCAAGTAACCCCTTATCCGATCCAGAGAGGCACACACACAGAGTCCACAGTCTCAGAACGACAGCTCACAGCGTTGCTGGATAGTCTTTGGGGGATGAGTGCAAAGACGCTTGATGAAACGTTCACTGCCCACATCCCACTGCGACACGGCGCGTGGATTCAGCTGTCCACTGGGCACATCTTTTCCCATCATGGGTCTCTCACTCCCTTTGGCACTCTAGCTTTTCTGTCACGAGCGCCGCTCGGCAGCACCCTCGTGATTTCGCTGGACGCCAGCGTGAACACGTGCACCTCCAAACGAGAACGGAGTGCAGAAGCCTTTGATGGGAGCCTCTTCCTACTGGACTGGGACGACGTATTGGAGGGCAACCCAGAAGAACACCTTCAAGGGTCGCTGGGAGGGAATTCAAGCACTTCTCGCTTAAAGCGACCCCGATACAGCGCTGGCGCACCTGTCAGCGCCGCCCATCTTCAGCGCATCTTCCGCTCCCATCGACAACGCCTCCTTTGTGAACAGCTGGGAAATCAACAAGGAGCACCCACCGACAGCAGGAATCACCATGCGACGGCCAACACAGCGAAAACAACATCAGCGTCCCAGGCAGACCTCGAGGCGCTCACGTGGCTGCTCCCCGCCATGCATCACGGCGTCCTCTACACCTCGGCTCAGTCCTTTGTCGAGCACTGCCAGAGCTCAGAGGAACATTTCATTGCCTGCGAGGATCTTCCCGTCATTCCTCTGACACAAGGTCCCTCCACGGAGGCGCCGTGCGCCTGCAAGTCTCCAGCAGACGCCCCAGACACTGGGCTGGCGTGGTCGCAAGGACAAGGAACCCTTCAGTGTCCCGCTGCTGCATGGACGACACCGCTGCACAGCTTTTCAAATGAAACGAGTATCTGGTTCTCTCTGGTTCACAAGGCAATGACATCGCAGCTCGAGAGCGGTTTGTTGTCAGACGCGCTCGTGCGGATAGGGGATGATCACATGGACGTGGCCACACGACGGTTCATTGCCTGCCGTCTCGCCCGTGCGGTAGCAAAGCCGGTAGCTACCGCGTTAGATCCCGCGCACCTTGGGGACAGTGAGCGCGATGCCGCACCGCCGTCAGATAGCGGCAGTTCAGGAGCAGCGGCCCCAGCGAATTCCACACCCTACGTGGACTGGTCCTCCTTGATGGATGCGCTGGCAGAGGTCGAACGCCTCTATTTCGTAGAATGGGAACGGCTACGGGAGGACGGCGCTGTGCAGGCAGCCGCCGGACAAACGGCGGTGCCTTTCCTCATGGATCTGTTAAGGCCTGTTACACATGATGACACCACCACCTCGACCAGCTCTCCGGTAGACACTGTCGCACATTCTCTGCACCGAATAGGACCCCATCCTCCCTCTGACATCTGCGCGACATGCTTTCCTGTCGCGCAGGCGATTGTGTGCGAGGTTCGCCGGCAACATCTGCTTTCACGACTCTTGGCACTGCAGCTCGGTGAATGCACTGTTCGTAATCATCGTTCAAGTTGTGTAGATAAGGAAGGTGCCGTTTTTGAGGATAGCGCTGTGGGAACACCCATCACCGATGCTCCTGCAGCTTCCTCTCGTGAGAATAGCACCGATAATGGATTCGAAGAGAAGGAAGCAAGTGACTCACTCACACCGTCCAACACAAGCGTGGACTATTCGCATGGACGCATCGACAGTCAGCGCGAGAGGGACATGGAGCTTTCCATCGCTTTGCCGCAACACAACGAGGCGTCTGTCGTCCGTGAACCAACCGATTTTGAGAAATGCACGGAGTTAATCTTGCTGATACTGCTTTCTGAATCCCAAATGAGGTGACGTTGACGCGGCTCTCACGATGTCGTGCGAAAACACGTTTTTTTTTTCTGTTTTATCTGTTCGCTCGCAACCTGCTATTACAAAAAAAAATGTTTAAGAAATCTGCTTCACAGTCAACCGTGCTCGCAAGTGTACAAGGATGCCTGCTCGCGCACCCACAATCAGTGCAGCGACGTAACTGTAATTCCCTTCTCATTACCTTACTCCTCTACTGCCTCCTCCTTTCCCTCTTACCACCTCGTGCCCTTTCACACACACACAAACAAACAACTTTATACATACGTTTCTCTTGTGGGTTACAACGAAGAGTTCTGTATTCGAGTCCATCGCGCAATCAACCATGGTCAAGCCCCACCTTCACCATTACGTCGTTGTCGGTCGCGAGACCCCCAGCGAGAAGAACCCCGAGCCGACCGTGTACAAGTTTGAGGTGTTCGCGCCCAACTACGTCGTCGCTAAGAGCCGCTTCTGGCGCATGATGCGCATCAAGAACAAGGTCAAGGCCACCCACGGCGATATCCTCAGCTGCCGCACCGTCAAGGATGCCAAGCTTGCGGCTCGCAACTACAGCGTTGACATTGCGTACTACAGCCAGCGTTGCGGCTACACGCACATGATCAAGGAGTTCCGCGACGTCAGCAAGACCGGTGCCGTGAGCCAGGCCTACCACGACCTCGCCTCCCGCCACCGCGCTCGCTACTCCAACATTGAGCTGCTGAGCGTCAAGAGCATCCCGAACCACGAGTGCCGCCGCCTCAACATTGCCCAGTACCACGCCAACGACCTGTCCTTCCCTCTGCTCCAGCGCCGCGTCAAGGCCGCCCGCAAGGACCGCGCCATCTTCGTCAAGAAGGGCACCAAGCGCGCTGTGGTGGCGTAAGCTGTGGATCTTGCAACGGTGTGGATGGGCGGCAGCCGGACAGCTGCGTGTACGAGACGGTAGTCTGTGCGGCGCCCGTCGTACGAGTGCTTGGCGTCTTGTTGCACCATGCTAGCGTTCTTGCTGCTTTCCAGCTTCTTCTGTCCGTCGGCAGCAGCTGCACCTTGTCAGCCTCCACCTCTCCGTGAACTCGATGAACCATTCAGTATTGCGTGTAGACAGTGTTCTCGTGTCCCTCTCTGTTCACGTGGACTGAGTGGTTTGCACTCCTTCCTTTCCTTTCCTTTTCTTTCATTTAAAACAAAAGCAAACAAAAAGCAAGAGACAGGAGCACATTCATCCTCGTTCGATCCCCCTGGTCTAGTGCACTATTCGCTGTCGGCGAATCTGTCAGAGCGTGCACTAGCGACGAGGCGTTCTAGGACTACAGGCAAAGCAGGGGTCTGGCCCCTCTGTCTCACCGTGCACCCACACCTCCTCCCGACGTTGAGGAGCTTTCTTGTCTGCATACAGAGAATGTGACTTGGGACACAGCGTGAGAGCTGGGGCACCTTTCACTTGGAACTCCAGTCATATCCTTAGCGGGTTTCTTACTGATGAATTTCTGTTTCCCAATCCTCTTCTGCTGTAACGTGCCTCCATGGAAAGCTGTCAAGGAGCCGAAGGCGTTCTTCTCTTTTTTTTTTTTTTTTGCACTGCTTGTCCTCTGCAAAGATCCGTGCAACGACTCCGTTGGCACTGGTGAGCCCCTCGACGCGCAACACTCGGCACCTCTGTGATCGAGCGTGCCTATATGTACAGAAGGGGCAACCACCTGCGTAACTGATACTGCTTTTTGTGATTTGCGTTAGATACCCCAAGAGCTCTACTTTTCATATTTACACTCGTTCTTCTCGTTCCTTTGTTTTGTTTATCACTGGAAATTCGACATCTGTTTCTTCTCGGTACTACCACATTCTCAGCCGCTGCGGCTCCCTTTCGTGCCGTGAGCACAGGGTGATGCAAAGCAATGGAAACGAATCCTGAACCGCTGCAGATGGAGTCGCCCGCGACGACTCTCACCGCACTCCCTCTCAGACCGAATCTCCACCTCGCGCTCTTATGCTCGGAAAGCGGCGTCAACGTGGAACTCGCCGCAAGGCTTCTCAAGTACACGCTCGTCCACCACACACCGGCTTCCCCCTCCGATCCCAACGGTGTTGACGCCCCACTTGCGGGAGCTGTGAAGGGTCTGCAAACAACCACCGCGGGTACCGCGACCGGGTCCTCGCATCGGACAGGCGGCGCTCGCGGGCACTCTGGTCGGAAGGGCAGTGCGACATCGGCGAGTGCTCGCCAGCCAGAGACAACACCTCTCGTTGACGCGTCGTTTGTGGATGCCGTCAAGCGACACGTGGTGGACCTCGAGCGTGCGGCCGCCGTGCAGCAAGGGACCTTGACGGTCGAAGACGCCGAGGAGGAGGAGAGGGCGGAACGAGAGCGAGCGGCGGCGGAGGCGCGGGGTGAAGCAGCCCCTGCGGAGAGCGGCCTAACAAAAGGAAAGGGAGCAGGGACCGCAGGTGGAAAGGCAAACGACGCCACCCGCCGAAAGGAAAACGCAGGCACTGGAAGTGGTGGCGCCAAGAAGCGTACAGGGAGTGCCAACGGCCAAGGGAAAGGGGGAGGGAAGAAGGCACCGTCGTCGGCCACGGTGGGCCCTCGCACCACAAGTCCGGGTCAGCGGAACGGGGATGCAGAGACGGAACCCGCTCTGTCCGCGGAGGAAGTGAAAACCGCAGCGTATCTGGAAGAACACCTGCCTGACTGTGAACTTGTGATGCTTCCCGTTTCGGAACACTCTGTCTCCTCCCCATTGTCTTCCTCTTCCGAGGGACAACGGGAAGCCGCCCTTCCGGTGGTGTTTCTGTATCGTCTGCACCAAGAAGACGCCCTGCTCGAAGCGGACGCCAGTGCCCGTGCCTCCGCGACGTCTGGTGATGGCAGTCAAGGGCTCGCCACCGCGTTGACAACGCCCGACGGTACGCGAGGCGTGGATTGGGAAGACGCGCTCTGGCGCACGCTCGACCCTGTCCTCAAGCGACACGCTGCCCTGTGTCATGCATCTCTGACAGATCTCACCGTTGTGTGGGCCGTGTCTCATCCTCGGCTTCTGTCCGCTTGCAGGGCGAAGCCATTCGTGGTAGGTCACGCGAACGCGGTGCAAGCCGGAGAGAGCAATGTGAATACGGAGACAATGGAAAGAGCCCCGCACCTGCGCTCGGTCTTGTTTTCCAAAGCGGACGCCAAACCGTCGCCGTCTGCTTCTCCCGTGAAGAAGTCTGCCGTCGCGGCGAAGGCCGCCACCACCGCAAGTGGTGCCGATGGTGAAGTGGGGATCGGAAGCCATACGGGCAGTGCGTGCGCCAACCCCTCTGATGGCGCGTCCTCCTTCCATACCGTCTTGTGGCAGCGTCGCCTTCACCCTCGGATGGTCCTGTACCTGAATGAAAACGGATTTCAAGACGTGACCGTCCCCAGTGCTGAAGACGATGACAGCGTCTACTTCCTTGGGTCCGGCAAGGCACCGCGCCATACCTCGACCAGTGCCGGTGCTGGCACGGCCGTTGGCAGAGGGAAAGGTGGTGCAGGGCAAGCGGGGAACAGTGCGGGCACCGCCCGGGCGAGTAGCTCGAGCGCCAAGAAAGCCGATGTAACTGCCAACACCACGGCGAGTGGCGCTGGGGCTCAGGACAGCCCGTTGGACGCTGCCGCAGAGGCACAGCGAGAATTGGAAATGGCGGCCTCTTCGTTTCCGTTTTTCCACAACCGTCACACCAGCGCACGCGTCGATGAGGTGCTTTACACCTGTGAAACGTTCTCTGATTTCGTGGCCAAAGCGCAGCGGCTGTTCTTTCAACGGCGGTTCGTCCAGAGGCAGCGCGCCGTCGTGTTTCCGCTCACGCTTGCCGACATTAAGCAAGACGACAGCGTGCTTCGTCGGTTGCCGATGGGTGTCTCTGGTGCGCAGACCTCACCGTCTGCGTACCCGGCTGAGGCGCTGGTGCGGTCTAACGTGGTCCTCGCCCCTGCTGCACGGGAGCTTCTGGAGCGCGGCGCACCAACGGAGCAGTGGTTTGCCCGTGAGCTTCAGCGCGTGCCGAGTCTCACGGAGATGGGAACGTATCTGCTGGATCGCCTTGCATACAGGGAGGCGCACGCGACGTACGACGTGCAGGACGCCAACGTGCAGGGTCTGCCAGGTCCGGATCGCCGTAACGGTGGTGGCGGTGGTGGGACGGCTGGGAAGCGAAACCTGAGCACAAAGGGGCCCGCTGCGCCTGCCCCCAGCGGAGCAGCATCTGTCCAGTATCCACAGGACAGACTGGACGAAGAAAACAATCGCCTGGCTGCACCACCAATCATCACCGCGGAGGAGAGCCTGTCCGCTGCCATGCGGGCAACGAACGCGCCAAAGACGTCTGTGTACGCGACGCCACCTGAAGCTGTCTGGCACATGGAGCGCCTCGTCTCGAAAACCGCCACGGTTGGCGACGACCCAGCACTGTGGATCACCTCCTGCACACACACGTTGCGGCCGTTGCTGACGAACATGGCCGCTGTCGTGCAGGACTACAGGGAGTGGTGCGGTGCGCGATGCCCCACTTCATTGTCTGTGGTCCCTTGCGTAGAACCAACTTCTCGCGGCGGGCAGCTTGGCGCAGCGTCCTCGTCCACGGAGGCATCACATCCTCACGAGCAGCGCTGCGTCTCAGCATCGGCGCTGCGTGCAACAATGGAGCACGTCGGCGCAATAGTCCCCGAAGAGTGGTCCCCGTCCCTTGAGACCGCTTGTGTCTATCAGCGCGAAAGCGAACTAGGAGGGTGCTTCACCATCCTGACTGCCACTCAAGCACTCGTAGGGCAGGCGACCGTCAACACGGCGCGACGGGAGCCGATACGTTTGGTGAAGCCTGCCGACCAGTCCGCGCCGCTCGCATCGCTGACTTTGTCCGCGTCTGTGGCTCAGCAGACGTTGCACCAGGTTTCTCAGAGCCGACTGACGGAACAGGCTGCCGGCTCAACGGGTGAAGACCATGACAGCGAACGAGGCCGCCGACCATCGGTGGCCGCAGATGCATGTGCCATGAATGTTCGCGTGGAGCAAGGGGGCGTGGCGAGCGGCTTCGCTAACAACGGGTTGAATAACACGACGTCACGCCGGTTGATGTTTCGTCCCTATTCTAGCGTCCCGCTGAGAACAGACAGAACGGTCGCAACAGTTTCGGGGTTCCCTCTTGGCGACGCGCAGGGTTCCAGCTCTGTTCGTGCTGCGGACCTGTCAAGGAGCTGTCAACAGTTCAAGTCAGGGTCGCTGGGGAGTGGTGTTCACAGACTGGCAAGGACGGGGCATCAGGCAGCGGACACGCACCCTTCAGCTGCGGCCGCAGGAGATGAGAACGGTGTCGGTGCCGTCGCAGCCGATGAGTTTTCCCCTGCAACCAGTCGTCCGGTCACACCCACCACCACCACCGCCACCTCCAAGCGCCGGTCTGTCAGTCCAGGGAATCGACGATCGCTCAGCCGAGAGAACAAGCGCATGTCCATGGCAGCGGCGGCCGAGGCAGAGGCAGAGGAGCGGAAGCAGCAGGAGGAAGCGCAGGCCCGGGTTGCTCGCCGCCAGCACGACAAGCGCTTCGCCTTGCCCACCGACCACACGCATGACCGCCCTCGCCCCCTCCCGTTCCCAGAGGAAGCGCAATGGCTGGTGCAGCACTGTGTCAAGAAAGGACTCGGCACGCTTGCCACGCCTCCACCACGGTCCTTTCGCGCTCCTTGGGGAGGCGTCTCGGGCACGAAGGGAGGCAAGTCATTGGCGTCTGGTGACGCGACACGCGAAGAGCAGCGGGAGCGCGTGCAGGCGCTGAACGCTGCCGCCTCCACGCTTCGCAAACTGGCAGACCTGCAAGGCGAGCAACACGGCGGGGCAGGGGCACAGGAAGCGATTGAGGAGGAGGAGGAGCGCATGGTGGCGCGTGTGTTTCACAGCGGGCAGGCCGTCGATATGGCCCCTCTTCTCCTCGAGAAATATTCCATCCCTACGACCGCAGTCACAGGTGGTGGTGGCCGTGGGCCCTCTACAAGTACCAGCACTGCAGACACCACGGGCACCCACAGCAATCTTCACATCGGCGAGCTGCTGGAGCGGTACGCTGCGGCGATCGGCGAAGCAGCGGGTCTGTCCGTCGCAGGCGGTGAAGCCAAGACAGAGGAGCTGCAGGCTCTCATCTCCCGCAGCCTGGCTCCCCGCGAGAAGGAGCACACGCTTAATGAAACCCTCTTCGGCATCATTGCCAGTGGGCAAGGGCTGGTTGGGCTTGATAAGCATGGTCTGCAGTCTGACGGAAACCCCGCACTGTCGCCCTCATCATCCCTCTCAGTCTTGCCACCCACACCGCTGGAGGAGAAGGTCTCACTGGTGACAGCGGCAAGCCGCATCGAGGCGTACCGGCAGCGTTTCGGCAGCCACAACACAGCCCTCTACACCTTGATCACGGAGGTGGAGGGCGACGACCGAGGCAGCGGCGCTTCGTCCCCGATCGTCTCACGCTTGACCGCAGAGACTAGGAAAGGAAACAACCGCTCTGTGGACGGCCGCACGTCCGGAAACGCACGTGGTGAGCATCACTCGCTGCCGCCGACCACTCCTGCTGCGTACGCATCGACGACAGCGGACAATATTTATCCCCCAAGACGACCGAGGCAGCTCTGGCTCTGCGGGCTCACCTCGTTCCAGCACGCAGAGGCGACTCCTGCCATGCAGCAGCAACGGCTGTGGGTATATCCATGGAAAGGGATGATGTCCCTGGAAGAGCACGAGGCCTGTCGCACATGGCTCGCCGCCACAGCCAGCGGAGATCATCGCGCAAAGGCGTCGCAAAGTCTCCCGCTCTCTGCGCAGCGGCAGCTGGTAGAGCGCCTCCTGGCAGAGAAACAGGTGAACCTTCCGAGTTTCCCTGCGCTTCTGAATCCTCGGGGCCGTAGCGGGGCCTCGCAGCCACACCAACGCGCGTTGCACGCGCTACACCTGGCCGCGGAGGGGAAACGCACCTTCAGACCGTTTGCAAATGCATTGGTGGAGCTCACGACAACAAGAAACCGGCGCACGTGCACCTACATTCACGAAACCGAAATCACCGCCGCCACGCTGCACTACAACGTTGAAGAGGTCGCTACCAGAGACGAGGAGGATCCGCTGGCGCCGGGCAGTGTCGCACCGCGGAGTACGGACACGCTACCCAAGGTTAGCAAATATCTGACGGTGCGGTACGACGATGGAGTCACGCTGACCGTCACCGCAGTCTCGATCCCGTTGCCTACAGAGACCGGAGCAGCAAGGCCGAAACCATCCGTCACGCTTAATGGCTTGGGTCTCTCACATCTCACCCTTGAGCGGGTAGGCGGCTATGTAGACTCAAAACGGGTTTCCCAGATGGCCTCGGCTGCGTCGCCGCTCGTGGCAGAGGGAATGCCTCGCATCCTTGACCTCGCCGCGTCGCGGAGCACGAGGGCAACCATGCTGGAGGCGTCTAGCCCGAGTGTGACCCTCGCCCCACAGAGGCCGACCTCACAGAGCGGAGACGGACGTGAGGGGGCTGTGGATGGGGCATCGGCGAATACGACCGTGACAGGCGCACCGAGTCATGCAACGGTGGGTAACCCTCACGGACGACAGAGAAGCGCGTTTATCGGGAAATCACCCGGTGCGTCTGCGTCCTCTGCTGGAAACGCGTTGCCGTCTGTCAGCCGCACCGCTCCTGGTGGCTTTCACGGAGCGTCACCACGGAGCGGCGCCGCGTTACCGATGCCTGCTAGCGGTGGGGGCGCGGGTGACGGGGCGCTCACTCCGGAAGAGGTGCGAAACCGACAGCTGCTGGATGGACTGCCGGTTCAGCCTGCCGTAGCCCCGTTTACCAAAAACGGCGACGTACGCTTGTGGCCGGTTCACCGTGCTGCTGGGGCCGAGCCGCCGTCTGCAGCATCGACAAGGGTTGTGTTTAACCTTGCCGTCACGACGAATCACTTTGTCTTGACCTGCCATGAGGGGGCGCCCGGTAACAGCGCCAGAAGGACTCCTCCCTCGTGGACTGCTGTGGACAGGGTCAAGGCCGGCAGCGTCTCGATCGCCCCCGATGCGTTCGATACTGAGGGGACAGAAGGCTTCCCGGTGCCGCCATCCCTGTCGGCGGCTCCGATCTCCCCCTCTGACGTGGGACTACGACGCGATGGTGAGACAGGAGGAGACACCACCTCGGGTGACGACTCTCTTGTGGTGTCCTACTTTCACCACATCAACCGCCCCGGACACGACGCATCCGCCACGCGAGGTGCCGATGATGTGGCGGCTGCCATGCCAGCCGTGGAGACTGTCAAGTGTGCCCACGACACTTCCCGTGGTGTTGACACACCGCTCCTGTCCACGAGAGAGATCGAAGTCCGTCGCGTCGTGCGGACGAGAAGCGGGGAGGTGGTGCGCAGCTTTGCTTCTGGCACGACGCAGACGCTCTTTCCCGACGGCGCGGTCCTCACGCGGTATCCGCAACCCCAGCGGCCCTCCACGGTGGTGGAAACGTTAGTGTCACCCCTCGGCCTCTGTTATGCGCGGCGTGTGCGTCCCATGGAGCCCTTATCCGAAACGGAACCCTTTGTTCGCCTCACCTCAAGAATGGCACGCTGTGAGCGCTTAGACGCGACGGGGAGCGGAGCGTTTTTGGTGTCTCGTGAAGACGGCGTCTGTACGGCGTACTACCCCTGTGACTCGAAGAGTGCCTTGCGTCGCAGTGAACAGGAGAGCTCACCTGAGGATGAGCAGACACGTACCAGGCTGTGGAAGACGACGCTGCGGAACGAGCAGGTGCCGCGCAGCTACATTCGCGTTGTCCTTCACGCGGACGGCACCACGATAACGACATTTCCTTCCGAAAGCGATGCAAGGGCGTCTGCTGAGGCGTTATCGCTTCTGCTGCACGAGGTGGAATCTGTGGAGGCCGTTGTTGATGGACGCCACGCTGGGCACTCGGTGAAGGGCGGTGCCCCGCGCACATCACGGGTCCTGTGGTGCGTCGAGTCGCCTCGGATGCCACGGACGTTTCTCTTCTCCCCACCGTCCGCACCGCTGTCTCCTTTTTCGTCTCCCTCTGACCCCACTCTGGGCACCTGCGGACGTGAAGGCAGTCTGAAGACACACAAGGTCCCCTTCTACGTCAGCTTTGGTGATGGCACGGCGCTTCTGCGTCGTCCCACCTATCCACAGAAACCAGCAGACGATGCAAGTCCCACAACACACTTTACGACACCCACCAGAACACAGCCTGATCCGACAAGTCCGCTCAAGAAGACCGAAGCGACCATGGAGTGGGAAACCGTCATGATGCGGCCAACACAGACAACGCTTCGACTCTACCACCAGCAGCGTCTTGCGATTCTTGAGCCTGGGGATGTGCACGAACGCCAGTCCACCACGGGATATCCGCGGCTGCACGCGTTGGCGGTGGGAGAAGGGTTCCCCGTCTTCGACCTCGCCCATGGCGGTCTGCGCCTCGTCGACCACCGTCAACACGTCCTCGCCATCGACAAGCTCTTTGCCATGCACGAGGATGTGGAGGCCAGCATAACGGGCGAGCCGGTGCCGTGGGTCACGCTGCTGCGCCAACTCGTGTCGCCCACGTTCAACCCGCATCGCACCTCACAACGCGCGCGGCAGCAGCAGGGCCAACCGGAGGCCTTGCAGAAGTCCACCATTCTTGTGGGTGCTACGGTTCACCCAGCTCCACCACGGGGCACGTTGCCTCGCCAGGCGTCGGTGCGGTGGAAACTCTCAAAGCGAGGGGCCGATGCGGAGTGCTTTCCCCCTCTCGTCCAGCGCCTGCGCACGTTAGGGGAGGCTTTCATCACAGACAATGGACTGCTCCGGCCTGAATCCATCCGAAACTTCATGCGGCAGGAGGCGCAGGCAGCCGCTGCGGTGGCTCCGGGTACCCTCACCAGTCCACAGGCGGTGCGGAAAGCTTCCGCTGGGTTGAGCGCGGGAGGGGATGCCACGGGAACACCCACACCAGGACCAACAACCATCTCACCGCTTTCCTTTGTGCAGTTAATGTGTGGTGATGTGATGCAGTACTGCACGGACACCTACGCCCAGCAGGCCCTGCGTAGCGCCGCCGCGGAGGAGGCCATGGCAACCGCCACCATGAGTGCCCTCGGCTATCCGATGCAGTCCACGGTTCAACTGCGCAGCAGCCTGTCACGAGGCAACCGCGGCCTTGGGGGTGCTGCGTACAAACATCAAGCGGCTGCCAGTACACCAGACGTCAGCGGCGTCGAGCAACTTTACCTTTACCGGATTCACACTCCCAGCTATCCGAGTGCTGCCCACGCAGCTGAAGGTTCCGCAGGGATTGGCGCAGGTCACCGACCCATCTTCACCTCCAAGACCACGCCCACCTTGACGGCTTGCCTCGCGGTAACGGGCCTGGGTGGCACGAGCGGCGCTTGGACAGGGAGCGACACTGCGACGGACCCCACGTGCGGGTGGGAAGGCGCCGCCACACTGTCTCGCTACGCCCACAAGCAGCAGCGGCTCCTCGCCGGCTTCCATTGCGGGACGTCTCCGGCAGCCTTTCTCTCACTGCGCACCGCACGCAACCCGTGCATCAGCAGCGAGACCACGAGCGGCCATTCCGCCTCGCCTCCGTCGCCGATGCCCACAGCATTGCCCAGTGTTGGTGCCTCAAGTTACTGGCTCGTGGCGACACTGCAACCTCCACCTCTTTACGGTACACGGACAGACCTTCTTGAGGCGATGGGTGGGCCACCCTGCGGCGTTGCACGACTTCTGTATCGCGTGCAGCCCTCTGCCCCCGCCGTGAAGAGCATGGTGCTTGCCGAAGCGGTGGCGCGCCGTCAGCGGCTGCGGGAGCTGTGCGAGTACCATCGGGCGGTGTCGCAGATTCCCACGACGACACAGGCCACAGCGGCAGCGGCGCGTGCGGCGGCGGTGCGCCAACAGCTTACAGGAAAGGGAGCCCTCAGTACGGGCTGCGAGGACGGCGCCCCTGCTGCTGAGTTCTCTGCAGCGGAGGACGAGTGCGACGACGTGGTGGCGACGGAAGAGACCAAGGCCAAGTCAGACGCCCGTGCCGAACAGCATCGCCTGCGCCAGTTATACTACGCCATGAAGGGTCAGGCGGCAGCGGAGGCGTAGGGTTGCATCACGTGGAAAAGATTTTACGTTCTGCGAGAACTGTTTCTGACTTCTGAAAGGCCGAACAGTCCTTCGATTTGATTTGTATCTCTTCATCGATGTAACTCATCTATATGTTCATTACAACTTTTTCTATCAGCACTACCTCTTCACCAAGACAAAAGGAAACAGACACACCTCCTCCACACTTCTGGACGAGACACCTGGAGGTGGATACCGGTACTACACGAAAAACGTAAAGGAAGCCTTGCAGTTCGCTCTGATGAGTTCCTTCCCGCGTGGATAGCCGCTTACTGACCGCATTGGTGGCGAAATCAGTCGTTTCGCCATCTCAGTACCACTGACAAATCACTGTAACGGTCGAACATGTGAACGCGTGGCATTTCCTTCCACAACCTCTGACTGCATCCATAGTGTAACAAGATTCCATCGTTGTAACGAATTATCCGTTTTGGTGAAAGGACGCTCCCACGACGAGGGTCATCTTCTTCCTCTTGGGTTGTTTGTGCATCTTGCGCACCTCCACAGTTTTCCTCTCTCCTGCCCCGCTTAGCAAATGCTGCCCTATGGCGCTCTCTGGAAGCTGGATCACATGCTGCATCCCGCTGCCGCCCCGCGTGCACGCACACCGCAGCTCCGCCGCCGCCGTGCCTTCCTTCTCTTTCTCTTTGCTGCTCTCTTGTCTCTCATGTTTCTGATTCCTTTCCACGGCGCTCACCTGCGTCGCGTCTACACGCAGCTCCAGCGGGAGGCAGAGGGGCTGGCGGTGCCCTTGAACGACCCTGCTGTGGTGCAACAGCGACACGACAGCAGCCTCGACGTGCTGCGCCAGTGGCGGGACGAAGCGGGAGAAGCGGAGCGAAAGATTCCCATCCTTGAGGTAGTGGAGCATACCCCCTATGCGGTGAGTGCGGGGGGTAGGCCCGTCACAAGCGCTCCACTCGAGGCCCGGCGCACCGAGCTGAACGGAGCACTGCAAGCCGTCTTGTATTTTACACCGCGAGAGAAGTTGGTGTTGGACGAGGCGTCAGGGCTGCCGTATCAGGTGGACAGCGCAGTCACACGAGCGCTTGCCGGAGCAGGGACGCTGTGGACGCAACACCAGAGCCCGCACGCTGCTTGAAATTGTCACGGATGTCATACTGGCTCCTCTGCTCATGCGTGCCATGACGGACGCACGTTTAACGGCAAAGAAGACGAACACACGGAAAAGAACAGCGATTTTACCTAAAGGGAAAGAAAGCGGATCGTTGCAACGTCAACTCGATCAAGCATGGAAGCACGTTGTGCTTACATGGATGATACATGTCTCAAAGCTTCCCGTTGCACCATTCGAATGTGACCCTTGTCTATGTTTACTAGTTCTCCGAACCACAGGGCACGTTCACCTCTCTCTCTCCTCCCAACGTTCTCTCTTCCCAAGTCAGAAAATTTAGTGCAAAAGCGGCTGCCACGAAAAGGAGACGCAACTCGTTGTTTTCGTTTCTCGTGGCTGGTGATTCTTGTGTCTTTTTTTTTTGTTGTTGTTGTTCTTATTGTTACGATATCCACAGACAACTATCACTTCACTGCTTTTATCTTCTCTAGACTGCAGACGCGCGTGATTTTGACGGAAGGTTTCTTCTTTGTTTACGCTACTCTCGTCTTGTCGTAGTGCTCATCAGTCCTGACGTGCTTCTCATGACGGAGACGGGACGCAGGAGTTGGGGGCTGGAGGAAGGGGACTGGGTAGAGCGCCGGCACCGTCGCGGGACGGCTGGTCGCTCCGCTTCCTCAGACCCTCTCAGCCCGGACTATCTCGCACGAGACGGCGCTGGCACACCCGGGGCCGGCCGTAGCAGCGGCGGCGAGGGTGGCGCTGGTGGTTCTTCTGGTGGCGGCGGTGGCTTTGTCCGTCGCACGTTTCAGGACCATCGACCGCAGACCATGGCCCCTGCCGCGGTGATGCCCAGCACGACAGTCGATGCCGTGTCTGCGTACGAGGATGACAACGAAACGGATCCGGCGGGGGGCGGACGCTGGGTGTTGCTCTCTGGCGTGCCTCGCGACGCATGCCTCGAGGTCCGTGAATTCGTGGAAGCTCACTTTGGTCCGACCAAGGTCATGTTTGTGCCCCCAGCTGTCTCTGCCGCCACCGGGGCTTCGTCCTCCCACGCGGCGCTGGGCGGCTTTGGTGGAGGTGGCGGTGTCGGCTTCGTTCAACGACTCGGTGTGGGCGACGGGATCACCACGGGGGCCGACGGTCGCGGGGCGTACGGCGCGCTACAGGACTGCTACCTGTGCTTTGAGAGTGCCGTGCACGCCCAGCAGGCCGTGCACGCTGGCTCCTTACGCTTCCATATTAGCCGAGGCACCGCGGACACCGTCGCGCATGAGAAGCTCGCCTATCTTTTTCCGGAGGCTGCCGCGGCGGCGGGCATTCAGGTGCCCCGTGGCGTGCGAAGGAAACAGCTCCGCCACCAGCGCGAGGCCTACGAACAGGAGCGCCGCACTTACCACGACACCTACCATAGCAGGGAGAGCGGCCCGTCGGCCTTGTACCGTGAGGACGAGGACGACGATACGGATGACGATGATGGGAGTAGTAAGATGGAGGTGTATATTATCGTGCAATGGTGCCCCGATCAAAACATATTGCCCGTTCTCAGTCGCGAAAGCGCCACCATGGCACCGCGGGGGCACGAGCAACAGCAGCAGCAAGGACGCGCTACGTCCCACCCGAGCACGAGTCAGTCCCCCCATCGCGGTGACAGCCTCGGCGGCCGTGATGCACTGGATGATGACCCGCTCCCACCTGGGTTCATTCAGAGCGCGGCGGCACCCTCACGCGTTGTGGAAAACACCAATGTGGCGGACGACCCAGCGGCGGCAGGAGGCTCGGCGCACCCGTTGGCATCCCGGTCCCTGGGCTCGCAGTTAAACATGAGCGTCCTTGCACTGTTTTTCGCCTCCGCCGCGCGACCTTCCTTGTGGTTGTGGCTGCCGCGCGCCATCCTGCTCGTGCTCTGGACGCTGTCGAATCTCTTCTCGTGGCTGCTCCTCGGCCGCCGGCCCAGCGGCGTCCACGCAGCCGCACGGACCGCCTCACAACAGAAACCCGTCGCGACGGCGGACAGGAACGTTCCTGGAGGCGATACCTCTTCTGTGACCTCCTCATCTTCTTCCTCCCTACTGTCGCGTCTCTCGTCTTCTTCGCCGCCTTCGTCACTTGATGTAACCTTGTTACACGGTCGCAACGCATCCATGAACGCTCGCGGTATGAGCAAGGGCGACAGCACACGCGCAGACCCCTTCCGTGTCCTGTGGCGGCAGGTGGTGGCCCTCAGCGACGGCGACGTGACAGCAGACGGCCAAGCAGGGATGCCCTCTCTCTCCCCAATGCGCCTCCTGTCGTCCTGTTTCTACGCCGTCTTTGGCGCAGTCGCCCCATCCCCTAGCGAGCTCGACCTTGTCCTGTGGAGCTGGTGGCGGTTGCGCAGCCCGCACGTGCAACGAAACTACCGAATGCTGCGCCAGCGGCTACGCCGCCTCGGTCGCGCCTTCTCGAGCGGCCGTGACACCACCGTGGGTGTGTACGGCAACCTGAATGAGCCCTTCTACCGCTACGGGTTTGAGCCCAGCGCGCAGGCCTTCGGTTGGGATGGCGCCTTCGCCGATTTCCGCCTCTTTGACGATGACTACTATTACAGGGGACAGCATTACGGAAACGCGTCTGCGTCGAACCCGCGGCAGGGGAAGGCCAGTCATAGCACTCGCGCGACTGTCGAGCGAGGACGCGATGGGCGTGGCCAGTGGCTTGCGAGCCCAGAGCCGCTGCGGGTGCTGCTCACATGGCGCCCCGCTGCTTCTCTGACACGCTACTCCGCACTTTCCTTCTGGTGCCTCCTCGCAGCGCTGATTTACCTCGTGCTGGGCGGACGCAAGACTTTGGAGCCACCGCTTGAGCCGTATGTGTGAGGTTGTCTTTTCTCTTGTTGTTCAAAGTGACACACGCGCACGGATGCACACATAGAGCCATATACACACACACACGGAAGACCGTGCTAACTGTCGAATAACGCATAAAACACACAACCCATGCAACCCACTCAGGAACAAGGAGAACAAAGCGCACACCAGCGAAGGCGGGAGGACAGTCTCCGCCCTTGAAAGAGACAGCGATGTTCGCCGCCACCGTCCTCTCCACTTTGGAGGAATACTTTCCTGGCAAGGTACCCCATTGTGCAGCCGTGCACATGGACATGGGAGGAACATTCGTTCACATGCCTTGCATGGCTGCGTCGACCTAATTCTTTCCCTTTCCCCAGCTGTACATGACGAGAACAAAAACTAGCCAACGACACCCCACACGCTCGGACGCGGACCTTGTCACGCCATCGCGCCTCCCATCCCATAGAAAGATAGAAACCATCATACATACACATTTTCCCCACAAGGATTAACTTTATCGCTGCACCCCCCAACGTCAAATGAAATCAAATTTGAAAGGGGACTCTGTGAATAGGGCCCGCGGGGAGGCCCTAGACGTGAGCTTCACCCAGTTCTTTGACGCTGTACAGCCCTTATCCTCCTTATCGCCGCTCCCTCCTGATCACAGCGCTGCGTCGAATAGTGCCTTGGGGGATGGAAGGAACAGCAAGCCCTGTCACCCGTGCTCTCCTCAAGTGAACGCCCTCCTGGCGTCGAGCTTCACTGAGGAGATGGATTTGTTGACTGCGCTGAAGGCCTGCTTCACGTGTGCGCTTTGCGGCCGCTACTTTAGTGCAACGCATCCAACGTCCTCCGCCACCATCACGGACAAGAGCCGCGCCAATCATGATCCTGTCGTGATTGAAACCTGCGGACACTGTTTCTGCTTTGCCTGCATTGATGTCGGACTGGAGCATGGGTGCAGCCTGCTCTCATGCTGCGAGGATTTCGACGATACGGATGAAGAGGCAGTGGTGGAAGACCGCCAGAAAGATGGGTGGCCGTGGTATCCCATGCTCCCTGGAACTCGTCCACCGATCGCCCCTGCCACCTCGGCAAGGGATGCGGCCGTGACGACCACAACAAAGCCCCGAGGACCCAAGGCGAAGCAGACCGCCCTGAATACGCGCGTCGCCGCTGGTGGCGTGCGCATGAAGCGAGACAAACGACGCCACTGTGACGGTGCGAACGAGGACACGGTGGACGGCGATAACACTGCGACAGGACGGGTTTCTCGACCCGCCACGCACCGCCCCAAGGCGCAGTTTGCCTGTCCGCTGTGTGGTGGCCCGGCGTTTCGCTGGACGCTGCTGAAACTCCCTGTGATGCAGGAGCTCTGTGCCACCCTGGACCGAAGCTATCATCGGCACCCAGAGCCCGGGGCGTCCGAGGAGCGTGTCAACACAAACCACGCGGGGCTGCTTCCCGGCTTGGGCGAGTTTCTGGTGCGGCTCAAGCGTCCCAGAACGCACAGAGATGAAGCAGACGCTGAGGAGGTGAGTGTCACGTATGTGGACCCGGATGGAACCGACACGGAGTCGTCCTGTCAGGCCCGCAGGCACCTGGAAACGGCTGAAGAGACGGTCGCGTCTCCACTTGTAGCTTCGTCAGTGCCTCGTGACACGGCAACACAGGCCTCTGTCGATCTATTTCCTCAGCACCCGCACGCGCTCCGTGGTGGTGCACCCGTCACGCAACACGACCAAGCAAATCCTCAACGAGCCCCAACGTCGCAAGACCTTCCACCGACAGGTGTAGTGAGGGCTCCCGGGGCTACCCCTCCCTCTGGACTCACCAGACCTCATGCAACCGCCAACACATCGATGCTTCCACCGCCAACGAACCCACCGTGCTCCGTCACACCGACGGCCCTCCCTTCCAACCGTCCCGTGGTGCCTGACACGAGCGGTTGTGGAGGAGACACCGCCACACCAGTGACCGAGGAGAAGCTGCGGAAAGCTCAACGGTTTCTCGTCACGACACCCCCTGCGCGGATGCTCGAGCAACATGATTCGCATCGCGAGATGAGCACGGGGGACAGCAACCCAGCGCTGCTGGGGGCCTCCCCGCCCTTCCCGCATGACGAAAGCGATGGTCTCGACACACAAGACCCACTCAGCAACCTAGGCAGCAAGGCTGCGGAGAAGGAAGAAAGTGCAATGAGACCAACACAGGACGCACCCTCTGCACGGACCAGCCTGTCGAAGCCCTCTTCTCTATCGCGTCCCTCTCCCACGCCACCCGGAAGACCAGACGCAATACTCGGCAGCACGGAGCTGCCATCCACCAGAGCAACAGACGGTAACCACCTGGCACCTGTCGCAGCTTCCACGGAACGAGCGTCGCCACTGACGCCCTCACCACCGCAAACATTGTACACGGGTTACTACCGCGATTTGCTGTACTATGATGCCCCGTGAAACCCATTCCTACAGTGCAGATGCGTTCTCCCAATGAAGAAACATCTCAATTGGTAGCGCTATAACATGCGGAAAAGGGAGAGAAGAAAAAAGCGAAGATATTCATGAGCAAAGCGGAAGCGAAACTCACCGTGAGCAGTCATTTCCTAGACTGCTGATCACATCTGATATTTCAACGCCACCCTACCTCCCCATCCTTACTTCCTTTCCTTTCCTTTCTTCTCCGGTAGCTTGCCGTGAAACGATTTAATTTTGGCCGAATACAGAGGGTGAATTCCATCGGACTACTTGGTACCGTCACATTCGACTGTGTCTCACCCAGATACTTTGTCAAGGTACAACCTCTCCGACGGCGGCGCAGGGCTACTTCCCCACCTCAACCTGGGTCGGTTGAGCGTCATTAGGTGTCTGCCTTTTTCAGCTCGTTTTACACCCTTTTCGGGTTTTTGCACTTAAGTAACTCCTCACTCGTATAACAAAATATCACGCGATTAAGTATATTGTTTTCGTTCTTTTTCTTTCTTCTGAACAGGTGTAGTTTTGATCTACTGACTCGTTTAACATTTGGCCTCTTCCCTCTCGCTGGTGGACTCTTTAAAAAAACAGTTGTCCTTGAATACGACAACCCTTAGCAACCATGCCGCCGAAGCAGAAGGGACAGAATGTTCGGGGCCGCGACAAGATCTTTCGAAACGCCGTTGAGCACGTCCACATTGGCGTCGGACACGCCGTCCTCGGCAACCTTTCCCTAGAGCTCGCCGCGGGGCCTCCCCCACCCACCTCGCTGACGGGCTCCCGTCGCCGTGCAAGCGAGTTCCCGGTCTCGGCGACGACAGCGTCTGCGGCGAGTGGCGAATCCGCTACAGCATCCACATCAGCAGTGGCGGCGGACCTGGCGTACCGCACGACCCTGCAGCAGCAGCAGCAACAGGCCGCCGCCCTGCTCGCCGACCGCCCCGCCTTCTACCTAGAACTCAACGCACAGCTCCTATCGCACACATCCAAGGACTTTAAAAAGTTCCGCTGGGAGGTCCTCGAGCTGTGCGAGACACGCCCGCTGTTCATGCACCACCGGTACGAGATCGCCAAGAAACTGCTGGACTGCCTGCTGGACCGCAGCAGTGGAGCCTTTTCGAGCCGTTCCAAGTCCACCGCGGTCACCAAGGGCGGCGACGACGCGGCGAACCGTGGGGAGACGAGTGAGGCTTTTGAGGCCTTTGCACGGTTGACCACCGCCTTTGTCCGTGATACCAAGGCCGACTTCTTTCCCTTCTACGCCGTCTTTCAGGAGGCCCTTCAGGCGGGCCTGTTCGACAGGAATGGGCACATGATAGGGGACGCCAACCGCCTGCAGCTGGTCTATTCCGTGCAGGCGGCGTGGTGCCGTGAATTGGCCCCGTATTGGGAAGAGGCAGCTACAGGAGTTGCGGCAGAGACAGCGACTACGCCAGATGCCTCTGAAGCCAACGCCAACAGCGACAAGGACCTGGATGAGGAAGCGGGAGAGGAACAGAGCGTGTCTGCCGAGACGCGGCGCAGCCGTCGCAAGCTCGTGCAGCACATCCTGCGCATTTACGTGCGGCAGCTGCACGACACGAAGGAGTACATTCGGCGTCTCGGAGCGGAGTGGCTCGCCTATCTTTGCCGGCTGTGCCGCCCCATGGTGCCACTCGTCTGCGAGCTGGCGAGCGCCGATGTCCTCAACGGCTTCGAGGCCGAGGCCCTTGCTGAAGTTCGCGCTGCCATCGCGGAGGCGGAGAAGCAGCATCGGGGATTGGACAGCGATGCCGATGCCGCAGACTCAGACGGCGCGGCAAGCGAAGAAGATGCCGCCACAGCTACCGACAGCGAGAACGAGGAGGACGGTGATGCACAGGGTTTGGAAGACGACGCCGCTGCGTATGCCTCGCAGATTTGGACCACCGAGCGCGTCCAGGGCTTCCTGGCACAGGACATTCCCATCCACCCGGTGGTGGACGGCCTCGGATACTTTGCGGCAGAGCTCTTCCGCGGCATGCGGGGCTCTCTGAGCACGTCGTTTGAGTACTTCTACGCATCCCTCCTGGAGAGCTTTCTTCTGCTGAGTGCTGAGGAAAAGGCGAAGATTCGCAACAAGCTGCAGCAGGACGGCGTTGCAGGCGCTGGTCTCGTGGATTTCTTTGGCAACGAGAAAGACGACACAGACTCGAGCGCGTCCGACTCGGAGGACACGGATGCAGCAGGAAAGCACAAGCACAAGGGAACAGCGAGGAAGCCGACGGCCGCCAGAACCCTTCACGGAGATGCCTGGTCACACGTCTTTTGCGATGCCACTGGCACGGTCACTGTCAAGACCGACAATGGGATAGAGAGCGCCGTGAACGGAGGGTCACGTGTCCTCGCGATCGCTGCACACGACAAGGAGGGTGCCACCTGTGTGACGCCAGACGCCATTTTTCACGCGCAGTTGCTTGTTCGCGAGGTCGGCGCCTCTGCCCTGCAGTCTGCCATGAATGCATTGCTGGGAGAAACCAAGAAGCACTTTCTTGTGGGTGCTGCCGTCGCTGGGACCGGTAGCGGTGAAGAAGGAGAGGACGGAGACGCGCACAGCGACGTCAGCGGTGAAGACGAGAGCGAGGAGAGCTCCGACAGCGCGGAAGACGACATGACTAGCGCGGCTGCACAGAAGCGCCAGGCGGCGAAACTTGCGCGTCGCAAGACTCGCATGATGCTCCGAGGTGGTGCGGCCGGCTCTGGCAAATCGTCTATGGCAGCCATCCACACCTCCGAAAGCACGCGTCCCTCGCATCGACTCCTGCAGGCCGTGGTGATGTGTTTGCAGGCGCACACGGCGCAGCACCTGCGCATTCTTGCGTCGTTGCTTAACGGTGCTCATTACTTTCTTTGGAATGACCCGCGCGAAAAGGTGCTTCTAGAGGACATTGGCACCAAGCTACGCAAGGCAGTTTCCCAGGCCGGCAAGAGAACTTCCTTAGCAAGCACTTCACCGGACTCCCGTCGCGCCACGCTGTCGTTCCTGGCCGTGGCGGGTGCTCTGCTGGAACTGCTGTACCCTCTATGCGCCACGCCGTACTTTGACCTCACCCCTGGAGGAAATGCGATTCACAACTACAACAATAGCGCTGTCGGCGATGAGAAGACGCGGAACTGGTTGATGGACCTGCAGAAGGCGTTTCTGCCAGCCGCCAAGGAGTGTGTGAGTCTGGTGTCTCGCATCGCGTACACGGAAAGGGCTGCAGTAAATGGCGAGTCCGATCACGTCGACATTCCCGCCGCAGCCCGCTCCCTTCTCTTTGCCTTTGCACAAGACGTCTTGCAAAAGAACTTTGCCTTCTGCCTTGCCGACGAACGTCGCCAAGGGGAGAAGAGTGACATTCTCTACGGAGCAGAGAGCGGCGCAGACGAGTCAGAGGACGACGAGCTCGTCGATCCCGCGACCCTACGCGGAGGACGTGGACGCCGCGGGTCGCAGCACCGTCGCCGCACACACGGCGATGGAGACGACGCCGATCGCGAGGACGCCTACGTGGAAGAGGAAGAGGGCGGTGTCGCTTCGCACCCTCGTGGCGCACAAACAACCGTGAATAAGAAAGGCCCTCGTACGTCGGCAACCACACTCGCCAAATCCGAAATCGTGGTCATGTCCACCCTCACCCCACTCGCCCTGACCCTCGTCCACGCCGTATGCCTCTCCGCTTGGTCCGCCGCCGATGCGCAGCTGGCCTCGCCGTCCACCTGCAAGGATAACGGTTCCCGGGCGGTCACCCTTGTGGACGAGGCCGTCCTCCTCGCGCGTCTCACGCTCGACCGCACCCGGCACATGCAGAGCTGCCCCATGCAGCAGCTCCTGCGCCTCGTCTCGCAGAAGACAAAGGAACAGAAATCTCTCGCGGAAGCGAAGTCGCCTGCGGACGCACCGAACTCAGCGGGAGCGGAGATGATCAAGGTGGTGGAACACCTTCTCCAGCATTTGGTCACGATGGCAGAGGAAGCAACACGCCCTCGTCCACGGAACACGCCTCCTTCAACACACGGCTCATCGGCACTGCGGCTGCTCCGCGCCCGCGCGCTCGACTGGCTCGCGGCGGCTCTTCCGCTGCTCAGCGTGTTCGTGACGGCCTCGCCCGCGACTAAGCAGGAGGCTATCCAGCCGGTGATTGCGGACATGAAAAACAAGCTGCTCGCCATCTTGCGTAACATCAAGGCAGAGGCCGATGCGAAGGAACGCACCAACGCACGCACGAGCGCCACAGAGGCCACCTCTACTCGCTACGCGCTCTACGCCAGAATTTCCGTGTTTCTCGTTACCCTCGCCGCGGCACCCAAGGCGCGGAAGGCAAAGGGAAAGCAAGGGAGCGCGACCCACAGCGAAGGGAGCGCGCAGCCCGCGGCGCACGCGGAGGAAAGCATGCGACATGTCAGCGAAACCATCGCCATTCTCGCACGCGGCTTCCTTGAGCAGCAACAGCAGTATCCACGGGAGCAGGTTCGTTCGCCAGCACCCGTCACTCCATCATCGGAAGTAGAGGACGCCGACGCCGACGCCCTCGCAATGGTGTCCAGCGTACCAACTGAGGAAAACCGTGCGCGGCTCTTCCAGGCCGCCGAACTTCTCCTTGGCGCCTTGTTGACCGCTACAGACTCAGACGGCGCCTCTCTGCTGGAGCGCGAGGAGCGAGAGTTCGCCCACCGCCAGCAGAGACTGCGGCAGAAGCCAAAGACTGGTTTGTCCGATGGAGCTGAGACAAAGGTCCCCCCTGCGACTCGCACCGTCCTCTCGGCCCTCGCCAAGCTGCACGGCACGCTCTCCCAGGAGACACAGCGGCAGCTTGTCGAAGTGATTCTCTTCGAGTCCCTGACGGCGCCTTCCCAGTCCCTGCGCGTGCTGGCGCTGCGGCTGCTGCGCCTCTTGTGCCACCCGCACACGACACCCGAGAAGCGTTTCGCTGGCGTTGCCAACGCCATTGAGCCGTCCTTCTTTGACGCCCTGCTCGGTGCGGAGCAGTTCAACCCGCTCTCGCAAACTGGCAATCTGGACGGCGTGCGGCAGGCGTTGGCGAAGCTGTCCTTCGCGGCCGAGGCGGGCACCGTCACGAACCCGCTGGAGCGCGTTGTGCTAGCGCGGGCGATGATTGGTCTGCTCTACATGAAGTTTGCCGATGCGTGGCCAATCGCGGTGAAGATCCTCTGCAGTCTTGTTCGTCAAGAGCGTACCAATATGCTCCGTCGTGGCGATGCCGTGGCGTCCATCAACAGAGAAGAAGAAGAAGACGCGGATAGCTTCAAGGACGATGATAGCGATGCGGAAGAAGAGCGGCTTGAAAACGCTGGCGTGGAAGGCGAGCTGCAAAGCCCATCGGCCTCGTCGCGTCAAGGAACTACCGGAAGCAAAAAACTAGATCCTGTCGTATGGGACACGGTGGTGTGTCGCTACACGCACCTCCTTGTGTTTGGCGACGTCCTTAGCCGCGAGCTTACGGCGGCGGCCAGCGCAGAGGTGCACGCCGACTCCGACACAGTAGAAGGCAATGCGCAGGAGAGCGAAGATGACGCTACCAACCAGACGCTGCAGCAGATCGCCGACAGCTTTCCTGATTTCTGCTTCTATCACATTCGTCTTACCAACTTTCAACGGCACCAGAAGGGGGAGCTCGTCAGCAAAACCTTCTCTGTGGCGCAGTACATTGGTAGTCCTGGTGGCTCGGCGGTGGGTGGGGCCGCAGACAGCGGCGGCTTGGTGGGAGGTGGCGGTGGTGGTGGTGGTGCAGGCTTCGCCTTGGTCGATGTTGTTGACGACGACGACGAAGTCATTCACTGGGGAACCCACTCGAGCTACCTGCTCACCTCAGGAGCTTCCTCCAGCACTGCCAGCGGGAAGGCCAAAGTTGCAACCACAGGCAGTCCCTCGACCGATCGGGCGACGGTCGCCAAGACCTTTCTCGGAGCTCTGGAGGATATCATGAAGACGAGCGCGAACATTGACCGCAAGCTCCGTCTTGTGGAGGATCTGGTCTTGGAGCTGGTCGCGGTACAGCGCAGTGAGCATGCTGGTTCCAGCGCGAACGGGCGGCGTCTGGACGATCGCCTGGCGCTCACCATGCGCGCGTGCAGCGTCGCACCCACTACGGCCCTAACCGCACAAATGGAGAAGCGTTTGCCGTCCGCACTGGTGGCGGAACTCTCTCACCGGAATGGCCGCCTCGCCGAGGTCTTTCTCTCGTACATTTCCGACGCCAACGGGAAGCTGCAGCGTGCAGCCCTCGACAACTTGAAACGGCTGAAGGTAGAGCCCTTTGCCACCTACCACGGTCAGCTCGTGCCGTACTGCGCGGATATGAAGACGCTCTTCAACTTCCTCTCCTCCTTTCACATCGAGACGGACATCCCCGCTCACACGCAGGCCGACTACACCTCGTGCGCTTTGTCCATCGCGCTCCCAAAGCTCATCGCCAACCTCCCCAAAGAGAAGCGCCGTGACCAAGCCGTGCTGCGGCGCCGCCTCATGAGCTTCATCACGCACCTCTCGGATCGCATGGCGTCCACAGGCGACGGCGATGGCATGGCGCAGGTGCTTGACGGCTTGGTGCAGCGCCTCGTCTTCTGCCGAGTCACAAGCGTTGCCCGCGGCACCGACGACGCCAAGACCAAGGATCGCACACTCTCATCACAGGATCACCTGGACAACACACCCTCGCGACTGACACCAGAGGAGTTTGACTTCCCTGCTCTCTGGCGCCGATGGATCACCAGCACGCTTGCCACCCACGGCGCGGCGAGCCGCTGCACCCGACAGCTGGAGCGCCTCTCTCGTCAGCTGTTGAGCACCGTGCAGCTGTTAGAGTCCCTCCTACACGCGGTCGGGTCGCGGTTTGCGTCGTACGTGCCGTCCTGTCTGCATCTCGCCCTGCAAAGCTACCTGGTGGCGTGTAAGCAGGAGCTTCGCCGCCCTCTGGACGACGCGATGGCTGCCGATGAAGGAGCGGCGGAAGGGTTCGCGCGCCACGTGCAGCGTGCGCTGAGCGCGTCCAGTTTGTCGTCTTCCTTAGCGCAGCTCCGCCGCGCCTCTCTCGCCGTCGTGGCGCAGTTGTTTGAGCAGTTCCCTGAGGACGTCATGGCTGCGCTAGAGACATCGCCTAACCTCCTGTACAGGGTCTCCGAACGCGAGCCCATCTTTAGCCGGTACGTGCAGGCGCTCTACAGCAACGCGCGCGGTGTCACGCATGACGCCGGGGTTTTCACAGGCGCTGCCAACGGTGGCGGAGACGGACGTGGCGCATCTGCCGTCGGTGGAAAGACGGCCAAGAGCTACGTGACCCCCGTGCTACGCCTCATGACGGCCTGGGCACAGAATATCTGCTTGCTTCCGCTCTTCGTCCTCTACCCCGATGTAGTCGTTGGCACCTTTGGGGAAGTCTTTGCGGTTGCATCGGGCGGAGCGGGGGCATCCCGGGGTGCTGGTCCGGCACACCGTGCGCCATCGCAAGCGTTGCACCAGGGCCTCAGCTGCTTGAACGAGCTGCTCGCCATGCGAGACGAAGTCCTTCCGGTGGCCTACCTGAGCCTCAACGCAAGCCTAGTCAACCAAAAACGAGGCGGAACGTCCACAGCACCCGCGTCCCACAAGACTTCCACAACAACGACGACGACGACATTCGGCAACGCCTTTCTTGCCCCGCACGTGGTGCCCATCTTTACTTCCATCTTCCATCTCGTCGTGCGTGGCGCCGATGCGGACACGGCGGCGGCAGGGGCCGGCCATCTCTCGCACAAGCGCTCCGGTGCCGGCGATGAGGACGACCAAGGCGCAGGAATGGAGCCTCACGGCGGGAGCAGGAACACTGGTGCCCCAAGTGTGGGCGGCGCGTCAGCTCGCACAGCTGCCAAGAAGGCGACGCGCTCTATCCTTTCCTTCAAGGTCACCATGTGGAAGGAGCTGATGCAGACCACCTCGCTGCTCTCCCGCTACATGACCGAAAACCGAGATATCACGCAAGCTGCCGAGGAAGCACAAGCAGGGGATGTTGGCGGGATGCTGAGCAAGTTGGCGGAGGTGGCGCTGCATGTGGTGACCCATCCCGCCTGCGTCGCTGACAGCGGCACGGCGCTGGTCGCCCTCGATGTCGTGGACCGCCTCTTGCGTGAGGTCCCCCAGGCGCAGTTTAGCAACCAGCACCATATGCAGCCGTTGGTGCACCTACTCAATGTCATTACGCTGCCAGAGTCGCGGCTCAAGGTGTGTCGCACTGTCAAGTACGTGCTGGAGCACAGGACCACCGCCGAGGACGCCGACGCACGGTACGGCCCGCTACCTGATGACCACGTGCTGTCCACAGCCGCCTTTCAGGCCCAGTTCGCCGCGGTCGGCCGCGCGATCAGCTGTCTGAACAGTTTTGACGAAGGTAACGTGAACCTCTCCCGCTATGACTTTGAGCTGCGGTACCATACCTTTCACTCCCTGATTCACTTCTTCAACAACAAGGGGAACTACGGAGCGCTTGCAGCAAACTCGGGAGGACGTCGTGACAAGCACAAGGAGGCCCACCCCGAGGCAAACTTAGAGGCCGCTGCAGAGGACTCTGGAGATGAACAGGACGAAGCGCACCAGGAGGCCGAAGGCACCAAACGCCAGCAACAGCAGCACCGTGCCGTCCGCAAGGAGCGCGATTACAGTGGGGAGCTCGACGTACGCATTCCCCTTGACACCAAACACGCCCCCGTCCTCAGTGTGGAAGCCTTCTACGCCCTCGCAGCCAACGCCATCTTCTTCCTGCGAGACCCTGAGAGCACCGTGCGTGCCCTCGCCGTGCAGCTCCTGCAGTCCATGCTGCGATACGCTGTCTCGGCCGAGGCAACCACGCCCTCCCCCACCAGCGTCAGGGCCAGCAAATACCGCGAGGACAGCCGCTACGCACAGCTCATTCTCCGTGAGGTGGTGCGTCGCGAGTTGCTGCCTTCCCTGCGCCGTGGTGTGGTGTCCAAGGATGTGAACATTCGCACGGACCACATGATTGCCTTTGGTGCTCTCGGTCGCTACTACCCCGTGGCCTTCCCCTCTTTCGCTGCTCTCTACTCCCCTAATACGGAGCAAAACTTCTTTTTGAATGTGGGTCACGTTCAGCCAAAGTGCCGCCTGCATGCTCTCGCGATCCTGAGAAAGGAAGCTCCCAGCCTGCACGTCCGCGACCTGCTCCGCGTTTTCATTCCGTTCCTGCTCACGGCGGTCAAGGACTTCGCCCAAGGCAAGCGCGACTTGCGCAACTTGACGGAAGCCAAGGCCAAGGGCTACTGCGACGCGGTGCTCACGACCGTTGCGGCCATCACGCAGAAGCTTCCGTGGGAGGCGTACCACCGAGTGCTCACGCTGTTTCTCGCGAACGCAAGCGCCAATCCCGCGTTGCGCATGCCCATGCTTCGGGGCGTGGTGCAGGTGCTTAACAATTTTACCTTCTTGGACGATGAGGAGAAGCAGGAGGAGGAAGGGTCCGCAGGAGGCGGAACGAACAGGGACATGGCCGGCCCTGCAGCAGCCACCAAGCGTCAAGGCACCACCGCCGATACAAGCGAGGCGGACGATGACGAAGAGGAGGAGGAGGAAGATGCGGCTGCACTTGACGGCCTGAATGGTGACGCCGAGGATGCCGAGGCCGCCCAAGTGGCGGCCGCCGTTCGTGAGCGGCGGCGTCGCTTCCGTCATCAGAAGATTACCCACGTGCTTGAGCAGGACATTCTCCCTCAGCTCTTTGAATTCATTGGAGATGGCGAAAAGAAGAATGCCAAAAAGTCCCTCGGTCTCATGACAACCGGGGGCGAATTCAAGGGCAACCAGCACAGCGTGACGGCTATCCGGCGTGCTCAGCAGAAGGAAGACAAGGCAGCCGCGAACACCAAGAACGCCATTCTGCAGCTTCCTGTCGCTATGGCCATCACCAAAATCGTAAAGAAGTTTCCCGAGGAGCGGTTTAACTTTTACGTGGACCACATTCTCGACGAGGTGGTGCTGAAGCTGCGGACCAAGAACGACAAGCATCGCGACAGCGCTCGCCGCATCCTCGGTGCCTTGTTGCGTGAAACCGGTCCAGGGAAGCTTCGCTTCGTCCTCACCAAGCTGAGGGACAACTTGGTGCATGGCTACCAGCTGCACGTGCTGGGGTACACCGTCGTGACGCTGTTGTACCAGCTCTACGAGCCACACAGCACACTGCTCAGTGAGGACGGTAGGAGCGGGCACGGGGCGGCGAGCCGCACGCACCGAAGTGGGAAAAGAACCACCGGTGGTGGTGACGATGAAGACGACGATGAGGCCGCGAACGGGGATCCGGTTCTTGCTGCGATGAAGGAGGCGAAGCGTCGTCGCCAGCAGCGGCGAGAGCAGCAGCAGAAGAAGCAGAAGCAACGCCAAGGGGGTACCAGCAGTGATGAAGACGACGACAGCGATGGCGATGAAGACGGTGCGGCTCGGAAGCGCCGCCGCACCCATGTGGATCCTCACGACACGCGAACCGCTGCCGAGCGGGACGCCGATGACGAGCTGGAGGCGGCCGAAGAAGAGCTCCTTGCCCAGTTGATGCCGTACTACCATGGGCGGAAGGGGGAGAAACACGGTGGGAAAGGGTCCGCTGGGTTCGACCACGCCTACGGCATTGCGTGTCTCATGGACAACCTTGACGACCTGATGCGCATCTTCCTCGACGACTACCTGGGCGAGGTGGGCATGCAGAAGGAGCAGACGGAGCTCATGAGTACCATGGTGGAGGTGAAGCGCAACCGCGCGCTGCAGGGCTTCTCCTTCCTCGCGCGTCACTGCGAGGCAAACCGTATCATGGAAGTCTTTCTTCAGAAAATTACGTGGGTGCTGACACCACCAACAGATGCCGCCACGACGGACGCCGCGCAGCTGCACGGAAGTGAGCGTGCTCGCGTGCTCCTGATGCAGGAGATGAAGAGCAAGTACCTCACCGTCAACAAAAATTCTGCCGGCGCGGACTTGGTCTTTGTGGAGAAGGTTCGGCTCCTGGCCACCCGCATTGCACGTGGGCTCATGTCCAACCCGAGCATGCACGTGGACAATGCCTTTGCCCAAGTTCGCGACCTCCTCGACAGACACAACGCCGTGCGAGAGGCCAAGATCCGCGCTTTTGAGGCCCGCGACGGCACACGGCGCATTCGCGGCAACGCCCACATGCTTATCCAAAAGGCACAACATGACTCCTGGAAGGAGCAACTCGATAAGAATTACCTCGTCGAGCCCGTGCCGGAACGCGTCGACGCCGATTTCAGCGCGCACACGGTCCTCGCGACGCAGCAAAAGCAAAAGCTGAGGGTGTACAAGGGTCGCTACGGCAAGGTGGTCAAGGAAGCCGCCCGTGACTTCTACCGCGAGGACCCCACCACCGCCGTCGTGCTCGATACCCTGGATGAGTTCCTCATGAAATTCCTCCTCAGCGTCCTCAAGCGTGTGCTGGGGATCGGCAAGGAGGCCAAGTACACCTCGGCTGCGGTGCAGCTCGACCTGCTTCGTCGCAAGCGCCAACGCAAACACCAACAGCAGGACGATGGAGACGAGGCAGAGGCATCAGGCACAGAAAGTGGGACTGACACAGAGGAGGAGGATAGCCGTGACACCAGCAGTGAGGACGAGGAAGACGTGGAGCCGCACGCCATTGACGAGGACGGAGAGGACGAGCTAGACGTTTTTGCGGATGCCCAGCAGCAAGTGTTAGACACCAAGGGCAACGCATCACCAGGGCGGCAGGGCACTGGTGCTGCGACTGCTGACGCCGCCCACAACGACGAAAGCGAAAGCGATCAAGAAGGCGGCGGGGAGGTCAACGAGGACGACGAAGCAGACGGGGCGGACCTGGACGCCGCCACCACCACGTCCCAGCTCCTCAAGCGCAAAGGGAAAAAGGCAAAGCTGAGCATCAGCTTCACCGTTGAGTACCGCGAACTTCTCGAATCCCTCGTGCCCTCAGTGCTCACCACGCTTCAGGGCGAGGGTGCCGACCCTGTCATTGCGAATGCCTTGGACTGCCTGCTCGCCCTGGTCTCTCTTCGCCCTCCGCTGCAATCTGTCCATGACCTCAACCACTCCCTCTTCTCCACTGTCACCAGCTTCTTTGGCCGAGGCGGCAGCATCAAGCAGCGCGCCATGCGCGTTTGCGCTGCCGTGATTGCGCATCAGCCTTTCAAGCTGGCAGACGACCAGGCCTCGCAGCTGGTTCGTCTGGTCCGTGCCGAAATCATGGATCGCAGCCCATTCCTTCCCATGAGTCTTTCCCTCTTCTACGCGGTCCTTGGCAAGCACAGTCACGTGGTCGAGGTGTATGACCTGATTGACGTGATCACGGAGCTCATGGTGCACCTCTCCGCGAAACCAGTGATTGTGCGGAAATGCATCATGATCTTTGTCCGCTTCCTCACCGAGTTCAAGCTCACCGCGTCCAAGTTTCGCTCCCATATTGACCTGCTCTGCAAGAATCTCGACTACCCTGAACTTACTGGTCGCCTAGCACTGCTGGAGTGCCTCGACACCCTCATCACACGCCTACCCGTGGTGGTGCTGCGACACGAGGCCCCTGTCCTGCTAGTGCCCCTCGCCGCCACCATCACCAGCTGCGAGTGGAAGCGCTGCCGGGAACGCGCGGGGCGTGTGCTGCAGAACATGACACGCCTGGCCGGCATCGACGTCCTTGCACCAATTCTGTCCGGGTGGCTCATGGGGGAGAAGACCACGCGGCCGCAGCGAACCATGGCGGCACAGGTGTGGGCCACGATGCTGCCCGCGTTGGCAAAGGCATACCACTTACCGGAAGCAGGGAGCACGAACTCTGGCAAGCCACAGCGCAGCACCGGGAACGGGGCAACTGCGTCAGAAGAGGAGCAGGAAGCCTACCAGGCGAGCTGCGAGTGGTCCCTGCCGGGAGTCCTTGATGGCTGCCTCTTTGACCAATTTAAGGCAGCCGGTGTGAGGATTCACCAGACCAAGGCTGCAGGTAGCAGCAGCGAAACGCGTCCCGAGGGGTCGGTGTCCACCGAGGAGATTGACGTCTCTGGCGTCAGCAAGAAGGACCGCGCACGGGCAGAATTGAAGGGCTGGACACTCGTCTTTTATAGCCTTCGTTGCGCCGAGGCGGTACTCGTGGCGCTGCCGGACGTCTTCTACCCAGTGCTCGGACCACGTCTGTTGCCGGCCATCACGGGCCGCCTCATCACGCACACACACCCGTGGGTGCAGGCGGTGGCGATGCGCATTCTTCGTCACTATCTGTACGTGTACGTGGAAACGAGATGCCTCTTTCTCCAAGAAGCAGTATCGCCGTATGTAGCATCTGTGGTATCCCTCGGGGCCGATGTGAGCGGGCAACGCGACGGGGTCACCACAGAGGACGGTGAAGCACCAGGGGACAATGGGGCAACGGTCGAAGAGGACAATGGAGACGAGGAGACGCAGCTACCGAACCTACTGCCCGCGCTGAAGCTCACCCAGGCGGGCCAGTCGCTTGCAAAGCAGCTGCGGCAGGGGTGGTTGCCCTCCGCCCTGTACGCTCTAGAAGAGCACGCCTCTCTTCTCAAGGGCGTCCTCTCCCGCGTCGGCCTCTCCGACGTGGCCAACGAACAGCAGCAGGCGAATCGCGTCCTCGAGGGCGACGCCACGCGGACGGAGTCCCTGAAGGTGCTCGTCTACCTGTCCAAGGCTCTTTCGCACACCGCTGTCAGCATCCTGGTGGCCACCAAGCACAGCCCAAAGTTGCAGCGACAGGCCAAGGTCCTCATTGAGAAGACGTACGCCTCACTCTTCCGCCACGTGCACGCACTGGTGAAGTCGGTGCTCGACCAGCGAGCCATCACAAACTACCTTGTGCGCTCCGCGACCTTGGTTCAGTTCTTTGGCGGCTTCGTCTCGGTGCTCCCGCAGCTGCCCGAGGCAGACGATGAAGAGACGAACACCGATACGATCGTTGAGGTGGTTCAGGAAGTCAGCGCGTGGCTCTTGACCTCTGGCATGCACGCACTGTCGTTTATTCAGCGCACGGTGCGTCCTCTGCTGTCCATCGCCTTTGTGGCTGGCCGTCACCCGCAGCAGCGACTCCTGATGAATTACACGCACCAGGCCGCCAACGTCATCAAGGTGCAGCTGGAAGAGCGTCGCTCTCTCTTCTCTCTTCCCGGTGGAGACACCGCCGCGGCAGCCGCCGTGGAACAGAACGACGGACGGCTGAAACGTCCGCGTGACGGCAGCGAGGCTGAGGACGACGACGCCGTCAGGTCGGTCAGGAAAGCCGAAAAGCGGAGCAAGCGCGCGACTGCCACCGACGGGGCGCACCGCCGTGCTGGCAACGAGCCCACGCTGGACACCGTGTTGACAGAAATTACCGCTGGGCTGGCGGCGGTTCGGGAAGAGAAGCGCGAACAGAAGATTGTGACGGATACCAAGCGCCATCTAAAGCGTCAGCGTCATGAAATGGACAAGGACGAGCAGCGTAAACGTCGTCCGGCAAGTGCAGACCCATCCTCACGCCGGGGGGCCGGCACAGGTGGGAAGACGAAGATGGCCATCAAGAAGAAGTTTGGTGGCAGGGGTAAGCGGCGGTGATATGTCGTTTTGACGTTTGCGTGTCTGTGGTTGTGGGTGTTACGTTTGTAGCACCATGGTGGAACCTGTTTGTGTGGAAGGAATCAAGTTTGTAACTCGCGGTATCACTCATTGGGCGTTCCCTTAGCCTGAACAAAGAGGAACGCGCAACAGAGCCGTGCCGGTAGACAGACTTCCCGATACCTTGTTCTTGTTTTTATTGGTTTTTGTCTCGCATTCACCCGCGGAATGACGAAATACGAGTCTACACCTGTTCATGTGTTTTTCTTTCTTTTTAAAATTTATTTCTCTATCAACTTACACCTCTCGCGTCTAATAATACCGTAACTTCACGATTAATCAATCATGCCTTCTACACACTACTAAGAAACAATAACAAACATAACACTGCATCACAAGACACTTGTGGACGAATATCAATAACGCCATGTGCTCCGGCATCCAGCACAACGAGGCGCTTCTTCTCCTTTTCATAAGGACTGTATGACGCGACAGCCGGCCTGCATCATTGGTGACTCTGTCGTCTCATCAGCCGCCCACCCACGTGACTGAACTCATGTGTTGCTGTGATGTCTGACACGTATGCGCTCGTTCCAGGCGCGTGCCTCTTGCGCGTCGCGAAGCCTATGAAGTAATGAAAGGAGTTCTTCTCTCTGTATTTTTGTACTCTTACTTTTGATGTCTCCTCCCCCCTTCGCTTACATCTTTTCTAGCTGACAGATAGCCCTTGGAAGTGGCGTTGTTATTCCTTTTTGTTGTTTTGTTCCTTGCCTGGATTGTTCTGTGCTTTTCTATCGCGTGACGGAGAAGTACGTACGCAGAGTTGAGAACCGTTCTCCTTTTCTTTACTTTCGCTTCTCTTGTGACTGTTCGATTCTTTTTTTCTTTTCTTTCTTAAATATCCTCTGTGCCAGCACCTCCTACTATAACGCCTCCTTTCCCACCTCCTGCCAGGTTATTCATTGATAAAACATTTCACCCCGCTGTATCTCACCTTTTCTTTTTCTTTGCCGTTGTCCTTAGTGTTGTTGTTTCTGCACGTGGTGTTCCCTCTGTCGTATTTACTGGTTTACCGACCTTTGACTCTCCCTTTTCTCGTTCATTACATAATATCACCCTTTGGTGCGACGGTTGCCGAACCACCAGCCTTCTCTTGGAGCCATGAATGACCCACAGCGGCGTCACGAGGCCGCGAACCTATTCCCCCGGCGACGGCCCACGACAAAATCGGCGAAGCCGCAAAGGAATTCCCGCGAGGGAACCGCGACCGGACCGCACACAGGGGGAGGTCCGTCTACCACCGCGCCACGGAAAAAAGCGGGGGCAGCCACGAAAACGATGGCCAGTCGACGCGCGGTGACCTCACCAAAGAGGGAACAAAGCACCCCCACCGGCCACGGCGGAGCTGAAGGGCTGAGACACCTTCCCCACGCCCGGCAATTGCAGTTAGACACGTCTGTTTCTTCGTCTGTTGCTCCTGAGGAAGGACGTGAGGAAAAGCATAAAGGGGACGAGGAGGGAAGCACCAGTGTGCTGACATCCAGCTCCCACAAGGCATTGCACGGCGACGCCCACCCTCATGATCCTGCTGCCGCATCACAGGTGCACCCTCGACTGCCCGTCTATCGGGACGATGCGCGGAGACGCAGCAGCCACAGCACCACAAGCGGGACGGTGGAAGGCCAACCAGAGTCCGCCCGGCTCCCTGGGAGCAGAGCCCAAAGCCAACCACGGGCGCCACCCGCGCTGGAGGAGAGCCTTCTCCGCTCTACAGCGATTGCCGCGGCGGCGGAGGCTGTCATGGAGGACCATCACTCGTTTCACTATCATCCAGAGCCGCAAGGGAAAGCTCCCCATCCCGATGGCATGGGTCACGCCATCCTGCTTGGTGCGGACACCATCGAAGCCTCATCCGCCCTGTGGAATGATTCCTACGGCGAGCACGAGTACACCCAGCGCTCCTTATCAGCAGCGCCGCGCGCCGCCGCGACGCAGCCCGTTGTGACAGAAGAGTGGGCACGCAGCATGATCAAACCTGGGGAAGAGCACCTCCTCTATGCCCGGAGCTCTGGTCGCGCGGCGAACGGCTACGGCGGCATTGGTCTCACGAGCAAGGTCAGCGGCGGCACGCTTGGTGGGGCAGGGGGCCGCCGGCGTCGCGGGGGTGCCAAGACGCAGGCGACCATGAGAGCCTTGCCGTCCGCCAGCAGCGCCGCGGCGGGCAGGAGACTGGAGGAGGAAGCGCGCCGGCGGCAAGCATCGCAAATGCTGTTGGAAAGCCGTCAGACAAGCGAGAGCAACCCGCGTGTCTTTCGCAGCACCGGCACCGGGACACGGGCCACGTCCTACGGCCACACCGACGCCACCAGCTTGGGACGCGCCGCGACCGTCACGCGTAGCAGCAGATCGCCCGCCTCCGTCTCTGCCTCCCTGGCCCCCACGGAGTTCGCAGGGGAACGCTCACATCGTCAGGGAAGCCTTTTTCGAGGAGACGACCGTCACTCGGCACGCGGCGGTGCACCGCCACTGCATGCTTACTCGGTAGACCCTGAGCGGCTCTCCGTGGAGGAGCCTCACCTCCCACCCTACGGCTCGATGTCGCGTGCGGCGGATTCCACCGGCACAGCGCAGACGCAGACGAGCGCGTACTGCCGTGTGCTGAGCCCCGTCCCGAACCCTGCAGGGGGTTACCGCACCATGTACAGCATCGACTCCGTCTCGCCCACGCCGTCGCGCGTCCTGCAAGCAGCAGCAGCGGCCCGCAGCCTTGACGTGAGCTACGACAGGGAGCAGACCGGCGAGGAAGGGGAGCGTGTGGAGGTTAGCTCCGGACGTGGCTACGGACCCCACAGGGGTGTGGACAGTGGGGTTTTTGTGAAGCCCAACCCTAGGGTCATGCGCAGGCGCAACTCCCCCATGCTCTTCACTCAGCCGACTGTGTCCCCAGGGCTGTTCTGTGACCCTGCCTCCGCACGCGGAGACGGAGGGCAGACGGCGTCAGGATATACGTCGTTGGCAGGCACGCCTCACCGCCGCGGCTCCCGCGCGACGAGCCTGACAAGCACCCACTCTGCCGACGGAGACACCATCTATCACCATCACCTGACGTCCGCCCTAGCAGCGGCGCGTCAGAGCAATTCTGAGGGCGTTGCACCCTCGCAGCAGCAGCAGCAGCAGCATGATCTGCGGAGGCAGTCCGCCACCGAGTACGAACTCATGGTCAACCTGCGCGCGCGCATGCTCTCGCAGCTGGCCGAGGCGAAGGATGGCGGTGGTCGCGTCAGCACCGAAGCGTACCCACAGACGCTGGCCGGTGCCCATTGCAATGCCACGGAGGCTGCCTCGTCTTCAGCGGACGGGCACGCAACTACCGCGGTGTCGCAGGGACCCCGCGTTATGCCGTCATCGCTGAGGACAAATGGAATGCCCCGTCAGGACGGAAATACAGTCGAAGTGTCTCCAATGGACCTCGGCCGATTGTCTCTGGGCCAGCGACGTCGTCCTGACATTGTCGTCTCGCTTGACGCCCTCAAATCCGTCGATGAGGTGGAGGCTGCCGAGCGCAGGGCTGCCTCGGCGCGGGCGTTGGCCGCTGTCCGTGCGGTGACATCCTCGCGAACCGCGCCTGCCCCCACGGCTGCGGGCACCATCCTCAACCAGAGCAGCGCATCGTCGAGTGGCACGCCGTACTCATGTCGCAAGCACAGCGGGGATAGCGCCGCCACCACCACCACCACCATCAAGAGTACGACTCCGGGGAGGAGTGTGTCGGGCGGCTCTGTCAAACCCCTCCTTGCAGAGACAGCGGATGAGGCTACCGCACGGCTGCTCAGTGACCCTTTCTTCCCCCTCACAAGCGAAGAGAACTTTGAGCGACTCTACCTGTGCAATCAGGAGTACCTTGCACGAAAAAAGCTGAACGACCGCCGCCAGCTTCTCAACTACTACGCACGGGCGGCGTCGAACGCACCACTGCCGCCCTCCCTTCTTTCGACGCCATCGAATGGCGACCTTACCATCAACCCGGACGCGAACATCAACTCCTTCATGTACACAGTCCTGGAAGAGAAGCAGCAGAAGCCGTCCGCTCCGGCGCGCGACGCGGTCACCAGCGGCCCTGTTGGCGGAGCGTGCGTGGCCGCAAACGGAAGCACCAGCCTTGGCCGTGACATCAGCACCAGCATCTCTCGGCCTTCCGGATCCTCAGCCCCCACACTACCCCCACGGCCCATCCGGCTGAAAGGAAAAGCCGCCCCAAAGGCATCCAAGAAGCTCAAGTCGATTGCACAGACGGCCAATACTGGCAGCCACAAGTCTCCGCCACCTACTGCGTCGAGCGCACCAGAGAACGCATCCACCCCCTCTGTCCAGGAGACGCACTCCGCATCAAAGCCCCAGAGACCCACTCCACTGAACCAGCTCAATCGGAGAGCGGCGCAGGAGAACGGCTTACCGATCCGACAGCAAAACGAACTTCGCTCCGATGTGTCGGCAACCTCGTCCAGCGAGACACCGCTGCTCCCGCGTCGTGTTTCGCTTGGTGGTGCAAGCGGCAACGTCGCAGGAGCGGAGGCCGCGACCAGCAGCGCTCGCACCTCCCCCAGCCGATCCCCATCGCGGCACCCGAGTCAAACCCCATCCTCCACCTCACCGATCCTCCACCACTCCCCATCGCCGGGGCAGAGCACAACGCCGCTGCAGCCAGGCGGTGGCGTCGGCATCACCACGTCCCCGCTCGCTTCATCGCCCGCCTTCCTTGTCAATGCGGTCATGCCGTCGGCCAAGACAGGACCCATTGCACCCATAGGAACCAGCAACATTGGCTACACGGGGGGCACCACCACCACCACCGCAGCCGGTGGTCCTGTCGGCGGCACACAAGCGACCTTGGGGGTCACGAGCAGGTCGACCACCCCAACCAGCAGCCGGGCGAACTCTGTCGTGATGCTTCCTTCGCCTGCCGTCGGTGCTCCGGGGACGCCGGGCACCCCCGCCACGGAGCGCCGTGCCAGCAGTGGCACCCCCTCGTCGCAGCCATCACCCCCTAGAGTGCCATCGCAGGTAAGCAAGGAGGACCAAGCAGTCGAGGCGCGCATCATTGCCGAAGTGCAACTCCTGCTCTCACCAAACGCAGCCAATGCAAATGCACGAGCAGACACACCCGTGGACCGCTATTCGAAGGAAAGCGCCGCGCAGCTGGAAGAATTTATTGGAAGCTATCGCCACCACCTGCTGCACGAAGGCTTTCTGCTAACGGCCCCGTCACCACAGACCGAGGCTGCGACGGCGGATGGCCCACAAGGCGTCGTGCCACCGCCACCGATGGTACGTAAAGGCGTGCGCTGGCAAGGCACTGCGGCAGGACCATTTATGCTCGCCCTGCGACGGGAAACGCTTATGGAAGACGCCCCCGCTGGTGAGCCATGGGCCTGTGAAGAGATGGATGCCCATGAACAGGCAGATGCAGACGCGATTCAGCGCCGTTCCTCTGACGTTGCGGCTGGGGGTAACGCCCTGGCTGGCGCGATGAATGCCTCGACGGGGAGCGTGGGTAGTGGTCACGGCCAACCGCGGCGTCAGGGGCTGCACAGGGAACTCAAACGCAAACGAACCCATTGCAAGCGTTCGACCAGTGAGACTCCCACACCAGCTGACGGCACCACCGCGAGCGACGGTGTTGGGGTAAACACCAATGACGATGCTGAGTGTGCTTCCGAAACAGACGACAGCGCGACGGCGAGCAGCACCTCCACCGAAGGCGACGCAGCCTGCCATCGGGAGGACGAGGAGGTCCCGGAGGACGACGCATTTCTGAACAAGCTCGACGACAGCGAGAGTCACCAGCGCAACGTCCGGTACATCCTCCAGATCTTTGGAGCGTTCATGCAGTCCCCTTCTGGTGCCCTGTCCGCGGCCCAGCAGAGCAAACTTGCGGTTGCGCGGAAGCGCAAGTCGACAAGTGCCCCATCGAGCGAGTCAGCTACAACCACATCAGTCGCCGCTGCCACGTTGGGTGCCCCTTCCCATGGCCGTGCGAGGGCACTCGGTGTCTCTGGCCAGGGCGCACCTTCGCTGGCAGCGGTGGTGGAGTTCTTGAAGAACCCCACCGAAACGGCGGCGGATAAGAAGTGGGTCCGCAGTATGGAGCTCATGTTCGCCAAAACAACCCTGCCACCACCAGACTAAGGTCGTTCCTCTCGGCAGCGCATGAAACAGCGATCATAGAGGGTCCCACATGCTCCGTACTTCTCGCTCCCTTGGAACCGACGGTTTTTTTAGCCGTTCGTTCCTTTTTGTTCACCTCCCCCGCGGCAGCTTTCGCTCCGCCATACCACTCAAATTGTGCCAAGAACTTTTCATCTCAGGCTTGCTAGCATGCTTCTACATGTGGAACACCAGGTCCTACACAGTATCCGAAGGCTGGGCTGTGTCTCTTCACGCCGCACTTGCTGCTGTGGGTGGATGGCAAACTATCATATAAATGCGTGTCTACACGCTCTTTTGGGATGTTTTGTCATGGTCTGAAGTGCGATCCTTCCCCCTCCCCCACCCTCTCCTCTCCTCCTTTTATGCAATCGCGTTGCAGATCTCCTCGACAAGGCTTTGCACCCACATTGTGACCTCTTCTCTCTTTACTGTGTCAGTCGACTGTCTTACCGCTGCTCCCTGACGCGTGCTCTTTCTTTCTCCCTCCATCTCTTCTCTTGACGACGAGAGACAGCAAGCACACATATTCACACATAAAACTCCTTTTGTTGAGGAGGAAACAACGATTTCTAAAGGGAAAATGTCGCTGGCGCTACCCAAGCGCGCGGCCTCCTGCGCCATGACGCGCTCTCACGGCCTCTTACGGGGAACCCTTTCTGTGCACGGCACATCCGCGCTATCCCTATCCCCTGTGGCCTCTGCTGCCATGTCGCCGGCACTATCGGAGCAGCGCCGTTTTGTCGGTCCGCGTCAGTACGCTCCAAAGGGCTTTCGCGAAGGCGCCGCCCGCGCCCCAATGACGTTGGCCATGGGAGAGGAATGCAATAACCTTGCCAAGGCTGCGCATCAAACCAAGAATTACGGCGATGCCATCACCTTGTACGATCGCGCGCTGGCAGTGCGCCGCGAGCACCTCGGCCCCATCCACGTGGACTGCGCTGCGACGCTACACAATATCGGCCGTGTCTTTCTTGACATGAAGGAGTACGGGGCGGCGGAAAACGCGCTCACAGAGGCCGCGGCGATTTACGAGCAGCTCGAAGGCGACAAGTCTCTCAAGTACGCCGAATCGCTGGAGCTCCTTGCGCTCGCGTACACCAACCTCAAGTTCCTGGATGAGGCGGAGAAAGCCTTCAAGGACAGCATCAAAATCTTCCGCGATGTGTGCTACAATCACCCAGCAAATTCGTGGCTGCCCGACAATCACACCACCCCACCAGCGGAACCGCAGAAGCATCCACTGGCCTCCGCAGCACACGCCCTGGCCGACTGCGCCAACCTCTTTCTCATGCGTCGCATGGAGAATGAGGCGATTGCGTTTCTCGAGGAGGCGCTGGAGATTCGGCGCTACCTCTACGCCCGACACCACAAGTTCCGCCCCATGATCGCGCAGACCCTCAACAAGCTGTGCGAGCTGAAGAAGTCCAACGGCGACGGCACAGGCGCGGAGATGTGCATCAATGAGTGTCTCGAGATCTGCATCGAGACACTCGGCCGCGACCACCCGGCAACGGCGCAGGCGACCAGCAGCAAGGCAAGCCTCATGTCCATGAAGAAGAACTTCCGCGAGGCGCTACGCCTCTATGAGGAGAGCAGCACCACTTACGCGATTGTTCTTGGCAAGGACTCCCCTCTCTTTGGCCTTGAGCTGGTGAAGCTGGCGCGTGTGCAGGAGCTATGCAACGAGTACGAGCTTGCCGAAAAGACCTACCTGCGCGGTTTGGACATCATCACCAAGTGCTTCGGTCCGGACAGTCCGCAGGTGGCGGAGGCTAACACGTTTCTTGCCTCGCTGCTGCTGCGTCGCCTTGACATTGACCGCGCGCTGGACCTTTTCAGGGAAGCCATGCGCATCCGCAAGAGCATCGACAAGAAGGACCCCCAGCTGGCATACGTGTACAAGCAAATGGCGGAGGGCTACGCCATGAAACGGGAGACGCACGCGGAGGCTTACTTTCTCATGGCCATTGAGGCCTTTGAGGAGAATGCCAAGGTGGAGCCCCTGCAGCGTACCTACAAGACAGACGTGCTCGACGACCTTGGTCTCTTCTACCTGGACTTCCAGCACTTTGAAAAGGCGGAAAAGTGTTTCAAAGAATCGCTCGACACCCGTATTGAAATGCTCGGCGAGAACCATGCCACCGTGGCCTACTCCTACAGCAACTTCGCCCTTCTCTACCTTCACCGCCAGCAGTACGAGGAGTGCGAGAAGATGTGCCGCGCGTCGCTGGACATGTACAACAAGACGGCGCAGTCCAATGTCCTGGCGCAGGCGGACGTGTACAGCACCCTGGGCAGCTGCTACCAACAGCAAAAGACACGCATCGACGAGGCGATCCGGTGGCACGACAAGGCCCTCAACATTCGCCGCACCCGCGGGGAGAACTCGGAGATGTCAGTGGCCGAGTCCCTCAACAACCTCGCGCGCTGCTTCTGCTTGCAGAAGAAGTACGGCAAGGCGTACAAGCACCTGATGGAGGCAAAGCGGATTGTCGGGCAGTTCAACAAGGGCTTGACAGAGATGCTGCGTGGGGAGATTGCCAAGACGGAGGAGATGCTGCCCCCACTTGAGGAATGGCCTGAAGAGGAGCGTGCAGAGGCCGCGCTGAAGCTTCCGCCTGGGAAAGAACCTAAGCAAGATGTCGCGGCGCAGGCCCCGGCTACTGAGTGAGTCCAACAAAAAAAAAGGAGGAGCAACTAGGCGACTTTTTCTTTTGTGTGTTTAAGTGCGTCTCTCGTGTGTTGTTGCTGATTGACCATGACCCATGGTCTCTTGAGTCGATGCAATCGAACTATCGTTCATAGATTGGTCAGCTTCTGGTGTTAGTCGATGCGTTTCAATGCTGCGGTAGCTTGGTGCTCCGCTTATCGGGTGATGTGCATGTTTCTCTTTACAGCATGTCCGCTGTGGTCATTTTGTCGTCACATACTTCCTGTACGTTTCCAGTTTTCTGTGTATTCACAGGAGTGTAAATCAAAAATAATAATATGAATTTGCGGCTCTAACTGCCTTTCCACAGTGTAAGCGCACATGCTACACCTCATGAAGCACGACTACGGTGCAAGACGAGAGTCTGTTCAGCACACGATGTATGCATCTGACGGAGCACCCTCCTTGCATTTGGCTCTCCACCTCAATGGCCGCAGTGGCAACACGTGTGTCACCATTTGGTGAAGTATACTCTCTTGAGCTTACAGCATCCGGCCTTCTCTCCCACTCTCTACATCCTCGCAATTCTTTTCAAAATAATGATAACTGTATCGTGACCAGAGGTCGACCTTTCAATATCGTCTATATATATTATTTTTTTCTGTTTCGTTTGTCCGCTCGTCTATCGTCGCTGCTCACGCTTGGAGAACGTTCGTCTTCTTCCATCCCATTTCACTCCCACCGTCACCCCTTCCTTGCCCAACGCTACGCCTCTTCACGCACCTTGCAGTCCAGGCAGTACGCAAGACACTTTAGGAAGCCTCTTTTTTCGTTTCGCCTCTTGCCCAGCATGTCGTCCACTAACCGCTACCCCGCGCTGCCCTCGCGCATGTCTCTCATCGCCTTCAAGACCCGTCTGAAGGGCGCGCAGAAGGGACACAGTCTCCTCAAGAAGAAGGCGGACGCGTTGAGCCTGCGCTACCGCGCCGTCATGGGCGAACTTCGCACTGCCAAGCTCGAAATGGCCGACCAAATCAAGGGCAGCTACTTCACCATCACGCAGGCGCAGTTTATCGCAGGTGACATTTCGCTCGCGGTGCAGGAGTCGCTGAAGATTCCCACCTACGCCATGAGCCTCAAGGTCGATAACATTGCCGGTGTCCAGGTACCATCTTTCCAGCCGACACAAGCGTCGCAGGAAGAGGACGCCAATGCCGATCGCGACGGCAACAACATGAACGGAAACGGAAAGGACGGCGCTCCGAACAATACAACCAGTAGCCTCTCGGCGGGTATTGGCAAAGGTGGCGAGCAGATCAGGGAAGCCCACCACGCGTTTCGCCACACCCTCAGTCTGCTTGTGAGGATCGCTTCGCTGCAGTCTAGCTGGGTGACACTCGATATCGCGCAGAAGGTCACGAGCCGTCGCGTGAATGCCCTCGAGAAAGTTGTGGTGCCTCGTGTGCAGAACACGCTGGACTACATTACGTCCGAGCTCGACGAGCAGGAGCGCGAGGAGTTCTTCCGTCTGAAGATGGTGCAGAAGAAGAAGAAGGTCATTGCCAAGGCGCAGCAGGAGCAGCGAAACAAGGAGAAGGCCGAGGACGAGGCCCGGCACAC